>OZ022586.1:14722117-14782117 GCA_963669155.1 Arbacia lixula | reverse complement strand
TGCGACACAATAAAGGGTAAAGTAATTCCAACAATGGGGAAAGTTATAGGTAGCATATTCAAATAATCCTTCATCTTGATACCCTTGGTGGGAAGTACTACTATTACGCTGTAGAATACGAGTATTATGCTGGGGCTTGAACCGCCATCCGTGAGTTTGTATTTCCTTACCACCATATCAATGTATATTCCTACTCAAAATGTGTAGTTCTATGTTGTTTTTATCATATAGTCATGTGTGTGCAGGTTGTATGTTGTATTCATATTGTCATTTTATTCGCGTATACTTCGACTGCCAGGAAGTCTTTCAATATACCTTCATCGAATTTGAATGGAATAAATCACGACATCACATCATACGACGTAGGTGTGCAAAACTAGCATAAATGTAACACAACAAAATGGCAAAGTCACTTCATTTGAACATTATCAGCACTTCAACGACTAGATGAATACATAAACCGTATAAAGGATTTACACAGGTAAATCGACAAACAGTGACGTCACTGAATTATGCCGAAGAGCTTTAAAGTAGTCATGTAAATATTATTCTCTGTAAGGGGTCGTTATAAGAACATGTTTTGAGGGAGAATACATCAACGGAATCTTTCCTAACTATATGTGAGAGAGAAAGAGAACATACGGAGCATTGCTTATCACGTGGCATCATCAATTACTAAGAATGATCATGAAAATAAGATAACAAAATGGTTTGCCGCCTCCCTACCCCTTGCCTCTCAACGATGCTCTCTAGCAACACATTCATGTGGACTTAATTCAATTATAACGTGTAATGTATATTGAACTTTACTTTTCTCGTGTATAAATGTTGGCATAGGCTGTAAGCGCAGTGAGTGTAAAAAAAATACAATTAGAGCAAGTAGGTATCCGACGTGTAACGGTGTGGATATGCTCAACATGCTCAACGAATGTCGCGAGTGGGTTTGTAAGTATGTGCAGTCTATGTAATCATAACAAGTACCTAGTGCGATGGTTAATTTTCTTGGGCGTAGTTTGCCATCTATGAATGACCCCGGGCGTTATACAGATAGTAATAAGGCACACCCGGGAAAAGGGAGAAGGGGAGGGGGAGAGAAGAGAAAAAAATGTTCTTTTGAGTAAATTTCATAAAGCTCCTTACTAACGTGTGAATAAACGAATCACTTTTGTATTATTACTTCTTATCAAAACACTGGATGGCTATTTTTCTTGGAAGGAGATTTTCATCTACGAATGACCTTAAGCAATGTATGGGTGGTATTAAGGCGTCGAATAGATCCTATTAAAAACGACCTTGCCCAGTAAAGAAATATCCTATGAATGAAGTAGGGCATTGGCCAACCAACACATTTCCCTGTGTGTGGGACCGACCGTCCCTGTATTACGTGGTTAGGACTACCTCTCCTATGCTGGACACCTTGAGTGCTATCTTAATTTGTGGTCAAATCCCCTCTGGGGACAATGCAGCGGATCCCCGGTTCGCCTTCACAAAGCGGGTCGACCTACTGGGTACCTTTGCATACTCGACCCGACAACTGTTTGCCAGATTTAATTCGATTGAGACTAAAGTTGGCTTACGTGTCGAGAGATTGGTTTTGGGAATATTACACGTGGATATGTGACGTGTTGTTTGACAACTGAGTGTTCAATGAGTAAAATTGAACAGGGGTCTATATACAAACAATAGCAAAGCCCAAAGTCAGAAAAATCACTTCACGAATGTCACCAGTAAAAAATGTAATTCTTTTAATAAAAACGGATATTACATCAAAATTGAATGTAGATTAGGCAAAGCGATATCATAAGATATGAATATGTAGAGAGGGTGAACATGCAGTGAAAAGGGAAATGAAAGAGAAATATAAAGCTAAATACAAAGGAGAAAATAAAAAGCATGCATGTGCATGTTCATGTTGTTTGTTATGCCTTTTAGTATTGACCAAGCGTTATGTGTGTGTATAATCAAATGTTATTCTATGTGAGTATGATGGTTTGTGTGTGTTTATCCGTGAAAGAGGAAAATGGAAATGGAAAGGGCGAGAAGGGGAATAGGAGAAGGAGAAGAGAGAGAACGAAAAGTGGAGAATAGTGGAGAAAAAGTGGCAAATAGTTGTATGGATGTTTGTGTATGCATGTGTGTACATTTTCTGAAGAGGAAGAGAGCCGGGGAAAGAGAGAGAGAGAGAGAGAAAGGAGATGGAAGAAATGGAATAGGTTGCGAACTCTCGATCTACTGGAGATGTGAATGCATAGTGCATGCGTTATCTGTATGCGTGTGTTTACCCTGTATTCGAGTGAAATAGCAAGTAATATATTTCGTTTAAAGACCACAGTTTACTTGGCCTTTAGAAATGTTTACCATGGAAACTTGTCATAGATGTGACCACGACTCGACATACATCTCCATTGTTGTCTCTTTAGTCACATGGAGGGTCTCGTCAGTTGGATGGGACCGTGTATCATGGTCCTGATGCTGTTGGAATAATCCTGTTATGTTATATCGACATGTATAGCCCCGGGGTGTAGCTCAGCAAAATGAAGGGCATAACTTACGCACTAGGGTGTCAGATAGTTTACATATTAATCTACACAGATATTCGCATTGGTGAATACTAGTGGCAAGGTACAACGTACCGGTATGAAATTTGCGATTTAGCAGTGATGGGCTTGGCACCGTTTTCTAAAAATGACGGAAAGGGTTCTTTGCATTACTTCAAGGTCAAATTTCTGTGTTGAATTCATTTATGAATATATTCCAAATATATACACTAAATGTAAACCTTAGAGCCCTGGGAGATTAACGGCGTTGTTGATCCACATATAGGCACGTTTGGTTACTATGACATTTAGATATAATATCGTTCTACCACCTGATAATAAAAAAAAAAGACATGCAGTTCATCGACTGTTTAATATCGTGAACAATGGTGTAATGATCCTGGAAGTTTGATTAAGCGATTCTTGCGGGTCAGTTTTTTTGCATTGTCATCATTAATATATCGACAAATGGATCTTAGAGGAAGTCACTATCCTTATTAGCATTTCAATGCAATTAAGAAACTACAGGCACATCCCACAACCTGGAGACCCTAATTCCTTCACATTATATAAGTCTCAATATGTGCATGGGTTCCAATATTGTTGCAATAAAAGTAAGTGAACGATGGGCTTAAATGAAGTAATGACTCATTGGTAGACTCATTCATAATCACAAAAGAGCTGGAACGTCCTTTAATAAAGTCTGGTTCGAGAGGTTGTCACTAAGATG
The DNA here is from genome assembly GCA_963669155.1 of Arbacia lixula. Lineage (NCBI taxonomy): Eukaryota > Metazoa > Echinodermata > Echinoidea > Arbacioida > Arbaciidae > Arbacia > Arbacia lixula. The sequence goes on along the minus strand of OZ022586.1, from coordinate 14,778,850 downwards.
CTCTAAATGTTTGCAAATATTTACACAAACGCGATCTGCGTTTACATGTCCTTTTAGCTGTGATATCATTTTGACAATTCGTTTCCACTTTCTCGCCCTTTTCACTTATCATAGATATGTAGTTGTTGTGTCTTTACCACTATTTTAGTTTGGGGGAAATGAAACTGATGCCCTCATTATCATTAGGTGATAGAATGTGGAAGAAAATGGATGATCTAACTATAGTACACAGCTGTCTCGTAGCTGCACCATGTATACTCCACACTAGCCTTACTGCACACGAGCAATGGTGCGCAGACGTTAAAGGGCATATACTGTACTGGGAAGGCAAAAAAAACCTTTAAAAATGTAATTGTTAGCAATCTTCTTGCCAATGGTCTTAAATTCATGTATTGACCATTTTAGAAGCTTGCTGAAAGTTATTTGCCCTGAAATGATCTTCATTTGGAGTAATGAGTGATTAAGTCACAAATCCTCAAAATGTTGGGCCCAAACATTTTGAGGATTTAATCATTAATCATTAATTATTCCATATGTAGATCATTTGATGGCAAATAACTTTCAGGAAGCTTCTAAAATGGTCAACACATAAATTTAAGACCACTGGCAAAAAGATTGCTCACGATCACCTTTTGAAGGCTTTTTTAACTTCCCAGTACAGTATATGCCCTTTAAGATGTGGCGCAAACTGCTGAAGATGTCCTTGTCAAAGAGAATTTCGGCCTGCAATTACATTTATGAAAACATGACACAGTTAACAAATAGCGAGCATAACATCGTTGTACTTCATAAATTTGTTGAATGGCTTCAATAATACATATCCTTTTAAATCAGTCATACAATGAAAGACCACTATGGCAAATAAGCTATGGGGTCCAGTGAGTCATTTGATAGAAAAGGGCGCCGTCCCAAATGAATGCATCAGTTCAAAGTATGTGAAGCCACCCCCACCCCCGCCTCTGCCCACAGATCCAAAGAGTTGGAGACCCGTAGGTTAACTGTTTATGCACCATTGAGGCATTCTTGCACAAATAGCACACATGCTTCCCATGTATCAATACTCTGTCTGGCACCGAAAGTGTTAAATAATCGGCATCTGTTAGAGGTCACTACATCTAATGGATCAATTTGTGAGCTGGCTTTTGAAAGTGTCCATCAATTTGTTCTCTGACGTAGGGAAACCGTCGCAATGGAATTTCAATTACACTCCATGCATATAGTCTTTCTGTATTCAAAGGTACAGTATGTGGTCACACTCTGATTTAGACGTAGACGTGTGTTTGCCTGTAGCCTAAGTTACAGTTTGCTGGGCATTTTTAATCCAAACTGGACAAGAAACATATCTGGTAGAAGTAGTTTTATCACTATTTAGTTCGCCTCTCATTTATCTGGATTGACCAAACACTGATATAACATGGGGGGGGGGGGGGGGAGAGAGAAATAGCCTTGTCAGCGCTATATTTGATATTTTTTTATGATAGTTCGGAATATGAGTGTTAAAGCGCCTGGAAGACAGGCTATAACGTTTCCATGATTTCCGTGCAACTAAACATACAACCGTTATCCTGCTGAAGTACAATGTATCTCTCGAATGTTCGATTGGTAAGCATGCCAAGTCTAAAAGCCAGATCAGTCACTTGCATCCATCACCAAATCTTTTGAATTGTCCTCGATTCAAATGGGGAATATATTTGTTCTTGCCGGTTAAAGCCAACAAGCCACATAGTGACCGACTTTCAGGTGATCAATAAGACAACCTTCCTAGCCATCCGCTTAACTCTTGGACTACCACGGACACATGTGAGCGCCACCACGTGACCAGGTAGTTAGACGCATAAATCTCAGAGAGTGCAATGTGGTGTAGACAGGAGAGGTTAAGGCGAGGTCATCAGAATGTGATGGCCTAGAAATAAAAACTCTTACCACCATAAAACACGATTGTGATACTAGGTGCGTTCACATTGGACTAAACAAAGGATTCGGGAAAAGGCAATTATTCACCATTCCTAAAAGCGATATGTTCGCTTGTTGTATGTATGAATAAGGATGGAAATTATTTCTTTACAAATCTATAGTGAACATAGGGCAAAACGTTTTAATGGGAAGCTCCTATGAATTGATTTGAATTAACATGAAAAAAATCAACTTTTTCCCCTTCAAACATTGAATGATACATTTGATACATGACTGAATATTGAAATTACATATTTGTCACACAATTATTGGAATTCGATGACGCATCTTACCCTTAAAACTGATTAATATCTAGGGAAAAAATACATTACGATTTGTGATGTGTGAAGTGTGAAGGAAGGAAAAATTCCGAGAAGCTTTCGCTTGTGGCATGAGTAGGTTTAATTCACGAGCACGACAAAGATATGATCATTAAAGAGTAATCCCTTTGGTTACAGAATGTATATACATACTCATTATAAACACACATGTGCACACATTTGCGCACTTACATAACGATGCTATACAGTTAAGCATATAAAAAGGTACCACTGGCTTACGCCATATTCTAATCCGTTCGTTACAGTTGATTTAGGTATTAAACTGTTTACTGAGTGGGCGTATGGATGTGGGTGGCTTTTAAACAAGCCAGGGATGATATGATAAAACCCAGGAGACTAATTGCTATCGTTTACTTGTCGTTCAAGGATCATCTTCCGCCGTTATCTTTCGGAAATTGAAAAAGGGGGACCCAAGCATCTCTTAATCGCCTGGATGCCTGCATCCGGCAGCGCGCGAAATTCCCCAAATGCCTTCATGTGCTTTGATGGTGACGTCATGTAATGTTGCACAGAAGTTAACCAGTGTGCATGTCCTCCGCGCAGATGCGATTATGTTGACTGATTAGCTATTATTTCTCGTAACTCGCAGCCATATTTACATGGAGCCGTGTTCATAAATGTAGAATAATGATTGTTAGTGGTAAAGGAGTATGCGTTTGAAGAAGAAAAGTGATAAGTGTGTGTGTGTGTGTGAGTGTATGTGCCAAGGATGTGTGATTGTACATGTCCATTTTGTCTTCCTATATGAGTGTAGTTTCAAAAGGGATTAAAGACACTTCAGTTGATTCCTAGCAATAACATTTGGTTTCTTTACTGCTTTCCACGCAAACATACATCACAAGTTTGGTATACGCGATAGAAGCACAAAACTCTTCATAAGTAGATTCTTCCATGCATGTGTGGTTGAATATTATGTGCGGCTGTCAGTCTGTCTGTGTGTGTGTGTGTGTGTGTGTGTGTGTGTGTGTGTGTGTGTGTATTGTTGGATTGAACCATATCCGTCTCTTACCCCTGCAGGTGCATCATCTATTCCCTGGGGATGACATTTAACGTAATCGTCTCTGCGTTTGTTCCAATTTCCCTCCACCGTGCCCACATACGCCCCCTCAAGTAAAAAATGAAGAATGAAGAAAATCGTAACAGCGGGATAGTATGTTATATATACATGTCTTATATATTTGTCTGACAAGCAAACACAATACCAATTCAATGTGATCTAATTTATTTGGTGCCAGGTATATTGGAATTTCATTTGTGTATGTTACCGATATACAAGAAAGCTCCGAATGATATGCCAATCATTATTTCGTAGAAGACGTTATCAGGAGAAAAGGCGACAACTGTTGGAACACTGGCAACTAAACACAAGAAAAATGTACAAGCAAAGAAGAACCCGTGGAGAGTATTCCGAGTAGACCTATTTGCCAAATTATAAACCTGTTTTTGAAAAGTCCTGTCACCTGGTTGAATGACATTTAAGATATAAAAATAACTATCCTGCTTTGAGCTGCTAATAAGTTAAAAAAAAAAAAACAAGAATTGAAAACAATAGCAATTCAAATCATAAAATAAAACCTCTTTTGAGGTACTTTTGACCTGTTATTATACGATATTTGCATAGATCAATGGAGACCAGCTCACCTGATGATATTTTCGTTTAAAGGAATTTGCATGACGTGACAATGACTTTGTGCATTTTGCAACGCAGATACAATATAGGCAATGTGCGCAATACAAATACGGTGAATACGATCTTCAATCAGTCCAGTTGATTCTGGAAAATTAAGTGAAATTTTGCTCTGGAAAATCGTGTGTAACTGGATGTGCGATAGAAATATGTTACTTTAAAAATTATTTGGTACATAAACAAGCATGTTTTGCTTTGGTATGTGGGAAATGCTCGAACGATAGGCAAATAATAATCTAAAATCCACGGTATGATCCATTAACTGGCGCCTCGGGATGATAGCATGGTTTGAGATCATCTTGTGCATATAGTTTCAACCATGCCCCTCAGAGCAGTCCATTTTATATACTATTGCATTTTAAAGATCAAGTCTTTTAACGCTCTACCTTGGCCCAACCGCATTGCAGTATCCAGATGACACGGTGATCATGTGCTAATATAGATGGCTCTCCTCCTGTTCTGCGCCCAAGCAATCGAATTATTTTGTCCCCCATCGCCCTAACGTGTGATCTCCTTCGAAACGCGCCCCAGGACCCATGGGGCTCGGGCTAATCCAATTTTGTTCCGGGACCAGCGGGGTAGCACGCATCTAGATCAGTCGGGCCGTTTAAGGCATGCCCAGTGGACAGACCTTCCTCATCTATTACGCGAGCGAGCCTAATTTTGACGCGGTGGAAGGGCGCCTCTTCTTTCGTTACCCTCTCTTCTTCTTCCCCTTCTCCTTCTCCGCGTCCCTAATTCTTCTATTATTCTTTCATTTTCGCGCCACACTTTCAAGTTATTTAGTTTCTTGGTATATCTCTCGATTGTGTCTTTCTATAATTTTCCTTTTTTTTTCCAATATTCCCTTTGCTCGAATAATCTATTCTCCCGGCATGTGTCTATCTCGCTTTTTGTTCTTGATTTTCTCTATCTCTTTCTTCCTCTCTCTCCCTCTCTTTCTCCCCCTCTCTCTCTCTCTCTCTCTCACACTCCTTTTCTCGCTTCGTCCCCTCTCCTCATTTCGTGCTTTCCGTGCACTTGCTTTATTTCCCCCTCTTTCCCGTTATACCAATCTTCCTCTCTGTCTCTCTCTCTCTCTCTCTCTCTCTCTCACTCTCTCTCTCTCTCTCTCTCTCACTTTCCCTCTCTCTCTCTCACTCACTCTTTCTCTCTCTCTCTCTCTCTCTCTCTCTCTCCTCTCTCTCTCTCTCTCTCTCTCTCTCTCTCTCTCTCTCTCTCTCTCTCTCTCTTCTACCCCTCTATCAATCTGTCTCTCACCTTCAGTTCCCTTTCCCCCTTTCTTCTTTGCCCTCGAACCTCTTCTTTCATAAACTCATGTCTCTCTCTCTCTCTCTCTTTACCTCTCTTTCCCTCCTTACAAATTAATGTTCTCTTTCTTTATCTTCCTCCCCCTCTATATCTCTCTTTCTCAATCCAACCCACCCTCTGCCCACGTCCCTCATGTACTGTATTCTTTCTTACAAACACACACAAAGATCGCATCGCCGTAAGACAGCTTAGGGTGAAAACCTAGCTAATCCACCCAGTCATGCCAGTCATGAGAGTAGCAAAATACCCCAGATTAGAAGTACTTCCAGATTACCTTTCCTGCTTTCTCTTCCACGCTCCCTAACGAGCACATGGGGATTAAAACCGCAAAACCGCAGAACTGTATGTTCCCCGCCAGGAAATCATTCATGTTGCGTTTTATTGATCCATCTTCCAGCCGACATGAGGGAATAATACGCCGGAGCGCCACGAGGCAGCTTTCAAATGCAAAATAGAATATACAATCGGCATAACCTTTTCGTGCAAGAGATGCGACCTATATATGGCAGGCAGTGCCTTTACAGTAGTACATGGTACCAATGAAAGGAACGCACCTTTACATGATATATCTCCTTTACAATTTGCGTTGGCACATTTCGTATTGAGAGGAGAATAGGAAGATCATGCTAAATGTAGAATTAGATTATTTTCTTGGAAGCTATTGTAGATAATCTTAATAGAAATGGCAACACCCGGTCGAATAAAAATATTAGGTGAATATCTTCTTAAAAGTCTTACAACCAAGTTACCCCCCCCCCCCCCCCTACCTAGTTCTTAGGATCGCCCTGCAAGTTTACTTCAGTTAGTTTTTATGCTTGGGTTTAAGTGCTACTATACTATGAACCATATAGTTTATAATGGGAGTAGTTTGTACAAAATGTGCATTAATGAAAACCTGACACCTGACGGGTTAAGAAATGGTGACCTAAATCTCACGCAGGTTCCTCCTTGAATTGACAGCTTAAATGTTCGACCCTCTCACCAGGGTTTTGATGTCGCTGCACGACTGAAACATTCTTTCGTCACACCTTTTCACCGGTCACTAGAGAGTTATAGATTGTCATGGATGCGACTTGGAATATGTATGCAATTTTGTAATACCCAGGTGGCGTGACGCAATTGCGTATGCATCGTTTTGTTAAGAGCAGCTACCACTCAGAGTCACAGTGGTGGAAATCTTAACTCTTTGTATTATGTTGAGGTCACTAAAATGCACTAGCCTATCATGTTGTGAGACCAGGGAGGTAATAGTCGGACGGAGAAAAAACTCGGGTATTATATGCTCAAACAACTGTATGGATACTAAATCGTGTCAAAAGCATTCCACAATGCTTTGATGTCCTATGCTCCGCACCGACCTTAAGGGGATGTCAACTTTGAAAGAAATGTCTCTAATTCCCCAATTTGGCTCATAAAGCTTTGTTTCTTATCACATTATTTTGCAATTTTCAAGAAATTGAAGGGCAACACCACTAAAGATCCTGTTTTCTGTCTTTTTTTCTAAGGGATAGTGGAATGATGAATAAACGGAGATATAAGGTAATTATTACAAAATTGATTAATTTTATTTCTTTTCGGATTTTTCCGGAAATGTGGGATTCAATCGTTATTAAAATCATATCTTAAGTTGTGTATTATCGTTAACAGAGTTTGCGTGCATTTGCGTGCAGCTGAGATATTTTATTTGAAAAACTTTCTACTTTTATTCGCTGATATCTGTTTTGATCACAAAAGTATTGATGCCATCCAATAGAACTGGACAAGCGATATGAGACTCTACATTTCTTTTGTTCTCTCTGAGAAGCCTTTGCTACACAATCATTTTCATGATTGTTAAAGGGCATATACTGTACAAGGAAGGCAAAAAAGCCTTCCAAATGTAATTGTTAGCAATCTATTTGCCAATGGTCTTAAATTCATGTACTGTCTGTTTTAGAAGCTTGCTGAAAGTTATTTGGCCTCAAATGATCCACATATGGAGTAATTAATGATTAATTATTAAATGTTCGGCCCGAACATTTTGATAATTTGTGATTTAATCACTCATTATTCCAAATGTAGATCATTTGAGGGCAAATAACTTTCAGCAAGCTTCTAAAATAGATAATACATGAATTTAAGACCATTGACAAGAATATTGCTAACAATTACATTTTGAAGGCTTTTTTGCCTTCCCAGTACAGTATATGCCCTTTAAAGCATCTGAACTGCACACGCTGAGAACACATAACTTTTCAGCAGTGCCAAGCATGGGTTAAAAACAAAGAAGATTGATTTATATCCCTCCTTTACAGTATCCCATGTGAGACCAAGGAGTTGGTTGGTGTAATAGATTTTCCTACTGAATTTCGATACGTAAGGTTGGTGTTAACACCAAAGAAACATGATGTAATGTTTCATACCTTTATCTGTAATATTTATTATACATGGGGATGGTGTGATGTAGAAGTTCGTTCTACCATGCCTACACTGTCTTTCAACACCGAGAATAGTGGTTCGCATCAATATGTTGGTAATTGGCGTGATTATCTGCACTTACTGCATGCTTTTAATCATCAAGCCCAACTCCATTCCTCACTCACACTCACACACACACACACAGACACACACACACACACATACACACACACACACACACACATACACACACACACACGCACACACACACACACACGCGCGCGCATCCCACCCACTCCACCCAGTCAAACAAATAAATAGCCCAGTCACCTGCATGGAATTGATATGTACCGAGTATGCTTGACAACATAGTTCTCTGTGTACCTATAATTCACACAACTTTAAAAAGCTGTTGAGTGCTCAAGTACAATCGCTCGCGTGACGCTAATTGGGACATCAATATTGACCTTTAACTGCGCGGCCAGATTAACGTCAAAACAAATAAACAAAAAACGAAAGACGGGTGGAATAAATTTCACGGTAAACACGATAAATTTGTCTCGCTCTGACAGAAGTGAAATAATCAGCTAAATGGTGTTGGCGAACGTGCTAGAACAACTGGGTGGTGCGCGATTTTAAGAAGCGTAACTCACACGCTTTACACGCCAGTAAAAGAGCATGTGTATTTGCATTATGGCATCTATGTGCTTAGTTTTCAGTCATTTTGAAAACACTACATGTCGAGTATTGAAACTGATCAACATGATAAAATGTTTGATGTTTTAAGTTTTTTAAATGTATCATAAATGGTCTGAAATCTTACTTTATTTATACGAGATCGTATTCTGTAGTTCGTGATATTCTAAGTAGTTTGCCGTATGGTACTGTGAAAATTGAAAGATCGTTGTGGTAAAGGTTACAGACTATCTAAAGTATTTAAATTATCACCAAATAAATTTTCTGCCGTCATCGCCAGGGCCATTATTTTGTTAATGAAAATAATTTCATAATTTGCAGATAATTCCTTCCAGGTTTCCTGAAATGAAACTTAATGGGACACATGGGCATGCTAGAATGGTAGGCCTACTACATTTTTGTGATGTCTTGATTTAAATATCAAAGCCAGTGCAGCATGTAATGTCATAATTTCAAAGTAATATGTAGCGCACACTAAATTACACAGGATCGGATGATAAAAAGATGTTTCGTAGGCATTAAAGTGTACGTATATCCTGTAAAATTGCATATCAATATATTTTCGTTAACCCTAGGATGACCCATCTCTGTAACTTATATTGATATGTTGATGGAGGACAAGGGTAAATTGCGTTTTGATACAATGGGTTTCTATGGGGAGTCTATCTCGTGTAGTACACCCCGAATGAAACAACTTTGAGGGTTTACTTCCAAGTCAAAATTTGTCTGTAAATCTTTCAATTGCGCTTGAACTTATAGGGTTACTTTAGTGTATAGACGTACTTTCTATTTACATTTTGCTTTTTCATCTATCACATGCTTAACTGTGTATATTATTTGTCATTTTGGACACAATATTGACTTGCACTTTTCCGCAAATCATGCATAAGGATAAGCATAATGCATAAGTACGCAAAGTTTGTGTACGTATTTCAAACAATATGTTATTCACATCAGGCCCAAAAGCTCGTCGTGGTCCGAGGCACATATTCAGAATGCGTTCCACCCATTGAAACCGGTATCGCTAGATACAGGTGATTGTAATACCGCGTAACTACGCAATTAGAGAAAGGTTGTGAATACATTTACGAAAGTGGCTTATTGCTTCATTCACCCGCTATACATGTTGTTTATCAGGCGGCAATCAGACTACCATAACCTACATTAATCACATTCTTTATAGACATGTACGTATGATGTAGAAAATCAACTTTTAACAGATGTTTCAATGACAAAAATGTATCACTTAATGCAGTTCTGGTAAACATCAGAATGTTGACAGAAAGCAGGCCTTAAAGATGGCCCGTCCCTTTTACAGACAACTGCAAACTTCATGAAAGTTTGCACATATTTAGCACGTATCTTTGGGATACCAACTGTGAACTTTTAAGGTCAGAGGTACTATAACTCCCGTAGAATAAATGAAAATGTAACTAGTTTTCACTGAGATTTGACTATTTTCGTGGTACTAAAAAAGTAAGCTCGATCAATTATCGAAGATTATTTCCTCAAAACCGAATATTACGCTTTGTCGATTCCAAGGAAAGATTATATAGCCACTCTCTCTCAAATGATGACAAAATCAGGGAACTTTCAGAATTAGGTCCGCAAAAAGGGACGGGCTACCTTTAATTGAATTATTAGTAATTCTTAAGGATATATCCTTGATGTAACGTAACAATGCAGTGTATTTCCACCATCATGACCAAGCATGTCGACACTTGCCATGCTAAATTTCTCACACATTCCCTGCACAAGCTCACCTTCTCTCCATTACCCCCCCCCCCCTCTCTCTCTCTCTATCTCTCTCTACTCGCGCTCTTAAGAGTGAACCCAGCGACTGTCACGAGCGGCAGCGAGCTGTTCTCTTCATGTCTTCAAAACTTGTCTATGTAATTTGATTCCTCTACCCTTTACCATCAGTATACATGTATGTAGACGAATTCAGAATATCAAAATCTAGAACACGTCACAGAAGAAGATGGCAAAACTTGTTTTTATACTGAAAACCAGCATTACCTCTGACATTTACATGGTACCACCATTATGCATGCATGTAGACGAATTCAGAATCTGGAACACGTCGCTAAAAAAGGTGTCAAAATTGTTTTATAGGGGTAACAAGCATTAACTTTAGCCTTTACTTCTCGGTTGTTGAAAGATGTTTAACCATCGTATTACCAATCCTTGAAAACCCTCACTGGCCTGCTAAACTTGTTTATGGTAATCATTGGTAATGGTGATAAGAGTATTAACGATTTGCTTCAAAACTCAACCGGCATGACCAATGCTTCTCATTTCATTGAACGACACCTCACCAGAAAATGTCAACACAAGTTTCATTGGAAGAAAGGCATCGTCTCTAACCGTTAATCAGGTCCCCCGTCACTTTGCTTTGGAAGATGTGTAATGATTTGCTTCAAAAGCAATTGAAATGGCGTATCTTTTCTCTGAAAACATGATGGTTTCTGAGAAAAGCAACATGCGTTCTGGACGCAGCAAGCCACATGCCTGTGTGAGCAGCTGTCGGTATTATGGAGTCAATAATGGCAAAACCTGACATTGCGTATCATGTTTATTATCACCCAAACCACATGTCCATTTATTTTTAATGGTACAACTTTAGTTTAAACATGTTAAAGGGTTAATAAATTAGAAAAATAAGTTCCCACGAATCTATGTCACATATCCACTAAAAACGAAATTTACATTTGTTTGCCGCAATAAAGTTTCATTTCATTAAAGTCTCATGTTGACGAAAGTTTGAAAAAACGCACACCTTCAAGTGACGTCAGAGGAGTCAAATGACTCCGATGATAAACTTAGATTGTACGGAAGTCAACAATATGTATTCACAACTTTCCCCCCTAACTGCGTAGTAACTCGTCATTGCATCATTCACCTGTATCTTGTCTTTCAGATTCAATGGATGGAATACACTTTGAATATATTAGTTGTTGCTACTCGGACAAACCTCGGACACGCTTTGTGGTTCCCTTTAGTAACGTATTGTTTGAACTACGAGAATAACATTTGCATACATAACGGAAATGGTCTATTGAACACAACTCATTACATTGTGCAATGTAATGAGATATTTAAAGGATTATTAGAAGAAAACAGATTGATGAAAAAAAAAAACACGTCCTTTCCCTTTATGATGTGCTCATTTCAGATGGATTTATGTTGTAACTGTGTTGTAATATATTTTTTCAAAAGTGTCAAATGTTTTTTAAACACCTAATACAACCTTCTGACAACGGTTGTCAATAAAATTATTGTCGTAATGTATTCTCAACCAACTGTCACCCTAACTGCGTGGTAACGCGTTATTTTATTCATATTTATTTCTTAGAACGCACTCTAAAAATATTTCAGTTGTTGCTACTGGGAAAAACCTTGAGCAAGCTTTGGGTTTAACAATAGTAACAGATAGAGGGTTCCCACAAGCAGCCATTTTGGAGGACAAAACAATAAAAACTTGTGCATCAGACCATGAAAACAATTACTTCTCATAGTCTGATGCACAGGTTTTTATCGTTTGCCCTCCAATATAGCTGCGAGTGGGAACCACTTATTGTTTGTATGACGCGAATAATATTTATATTATGAAAATTGTATATTCGCCGCAGGTCTCATGTTTTCTACTAAACACACGTAGGATGTGGTATGTTTTGTTGTTGAAGTGTCAAAAATCTTAGTGGTATTTACAGCTGTCACGATTACATAGCTATGATCGCAGAAAGTTATATAAAATAATGCAAAGACAGGTGGAGAGAGGCTCAAGGCTGTTAGTATTTCTACCAACAAAACAGAAATTTAGTAAGGACGATGGGGTTTTTTTGCAAGGGTCTACGTCCCCTCATCGGACCGCCCCCCCCCCCCCGCCCCTTTCCTAAAAATAGGAACTGTAACCCTTCATTTACCAGCTTAGATATAACTGTTCGATGAGATTTATTGGAAAAATACTGATTGATAACATGTCACGAAACCTGCGTCTTAATTCGCCGCCTCTGTCGCATCGTATTTTTTCAATACTGGGACATCTTGGGAGTACTATCCGCCACAAGCATGACAAGTGCAAGCTTCCAGAAATCCTCGCCTTCCTCCATAATTATTATTTTGTTAGGTATGAACCAATATGAAATTGAACTTTGTAATCATATTCCAACATTGTCAATGTATGTGATGTATGATTTCAGTATGATTCATTGTGTGTTTCAAGAAAAACAGACATTTTGAAATTATATCAAATAACACCAAGAGGTGAAGGATGTGCGCGTGTGCGTGTGTGTGTGTGTGGGGGGGCGACTATTTGAGATAACAATTTTGGTGAAGAAAAGACTCCGGAGCAACAAGGAGCGGGGTAGGGTACGTGGCACCAGAAAAGTTGAAAATATATATAAAGGGGATTGGAGTACTAGTTTGCGAGTCTATACGTATAGCATGTATAGTGAGGGATATTCTGGTTCTGGATGCCTAGAGTGATGTTTTTTCGCATTTGTATAGGTTGATGCTGTATGTATGTCGTAGTTTATGTCCACGGGCATTGTCTACTGGCCCATCTGAGATGATATTGTTTTTAACAACCGAAGGGGCTATCAAGGGTGAATGGTAATTATGAATAAAAATTTGGAAATATATGCTCTCCGGCACTATTTCACCAAATGAAAAAAACATATTGTGACCGAGAGGCGCTATCCCATTCTAATCTAATGAGACATTTATATTATTGGTATATGACCACCCTTGGTCACACAAACACCCGTCCAGACCGACTGCTGCTATATTTGGCCCTTGAAGGCCTGAATATTTCAAAAGTTCACGTCTCGATCTAAACCTACTTCTGCTGTTTGTAGCTGTTCATAACGTGCTCGTGATGGTGGGTTACTAGAGATAGGGGAGAAGAGGGAGAAGTGAGAAAGGGGGAGAAAAAGAAGGACAGAGGGGAGAGAGTAAAGAGAGAGCGGAATGGGTAGGAGGTAAATGCGTGTGTGTGTGTGTGTGTGTGTATGTGTGTGTGTGTGTGTGTGTGTGTGAGTGAGAGAAAGAGAGAGAAAGAGAGAGAGAGAGAGAGAAAGAGAGTTGAGGAGATCATGAAAAGAAAGAAAAGAGAAAAAGGAGTGCACGTGATGGATCTTCTATTCATTATGTGTGTCTCTCTTCTTTTCCTCAATCATGTATTTACCTTCTCAATCCCTTCCATAATTTGTAAACGTAACCTCGCTCTCTTTCTCTCTCAGTTTCTTCTCAATCCCTTCCATCAATAGCAAATTTGGAAACCAACCATTGCACATATACTGAAAAGTAATGGAAATGTTTAGATATCATGAAGACCATGGTCCCGTTGCATAACACGTACAATTAATGGAAACTCTGTCATCAATGTTAACTAACATGGTAACATTGTTCAACAGCCAATCAAACTTAAGGTTTCAATAGGAGTTGCCATTGATGGCAAAGTTACCATTAATGGCAAGTTTTATGCAAATTATCAGTTTGACAGATTTATTTATCTTTCGCAAAAAGAATGCAAATAGTAGCTCGTGGATGATTCGGTCTACTCACGTCTTCTTTACCTTTTTATGCGCAGGTGTGATTTTTTTTTGCACAAATAGTACACACAAGCCCCATACAGTTTCATTTCATTTGGCATAGAAATACTTGATTGTGTTCATAATTATGGTAATTGTATATCACTTTCGGTGCATCGTCCTTCAAAAAAGGATGTTAAAATCGAGGTCACGTGTATATACGACAGCCATCGTGCACTATGCTCGTTAAAGAAGTCACTTTACTTCTCGATTAAGAGCAAGGTGAAAACCCGCTGGAGTGGGCGAGCGATGTCGATCCCTCGTGCTTCACCCCAGGAGGCCGCTCAGGCTCCAAACATTATCACTCTCCTCTTAATACTGCCACACGAAAGAATAAGTGTTTGGAAGATACCTCTTTGTAGGCTAAACATCCTTCCGGGATGATCCATAAGGGTCTGGCATTGCTCACCCGTTTTCCCCCGTTTCGTATGTCTCAGCGGGGTTTCACACTGCTCTTTACGAGAAGTGAAGTGGGTTCTTTAACGTGTGAAGGGCGTGACTCCTACGTACATCCACGTCCGGAACCTACATGTCATGGCGGGTTTTCACTTGACCGCTTCTGTACTGGCCTCTGTATGCATTCGCACACTAACAGTGTGCAAACAATATAATGCACCAAATTCGTCTTTTCAAGCAGTTCAATTAACACTCAGATATTAGAGTTCTACGTGAATGTATATGATATAAGTACAGCAAATTTAAGTGCAAATTTAAGGCCCATTTTTTTCACCCAGGTCTTAACGAGAAGTGTAGCGGCTTCTTTGACGTAAAAAGGGCGTGACAACTATTTACATGCACTCACGGAACACGCGACCATTTTGTGCCGGCCTCTGCATGCATTGGCATGTGCAAACAACGTTATGCACTGAATACGATTTTTATCAATCAGACGTTATTGTTGTACGTGGATATGTACATGACATACGTACTGTCAAATCAATATGAAGTATTGAGTCTTTTGAAGCACATCACTAATACAGGAGAAAATGGAAGACGTTTAAGTATTGCACGAGAAGTAGTCCATGGCTTATGAAAACATGATATAATTGTTAGTATAATATTGTCAGACAGCCCAACAGAGATTTTTCAATTAAGCCGTATTCTGGTTGGGATTTCAATTAAAAGGGGGCAAAGTCTTGGAGACAATGTGGGGTGTTCGGTTTGCCGAGGGGGGTAAAGGAGAAGGTCTGAGAATATTAGCTCTCCTGGTTTGTGTGTTAGTGTGGCCTTCTGGGGCTATTGTTGGGGTAGACCACCCCGATAGACATGTCAGGAGGGTTTAATATCGCATGGGCGCCATGAGAAAAGGTGCGGATGTAGCAGGCACGAAAGAAGACAAGCATTGACAAGGGGGGGGGGGGGGGTCAGGGGTAACGTGGATACAAAGGAGAAAGGTTCTTGGAAAGAGGAGTGATGGTATTTGAGATGGGGTGAGTGATGTGATGTCAGGGGAGGGGGAATATGGTTAAATTACAAGTACATATAAGAGAGGGGGTGGGCAGAGAGGGAGAGGGAAAAAGAGAGAAGGAGAAAGAGGACGAAACTCAACTCATCTTACAGAGAATTGCGCTTGATTGTAACTTGACTTGCCATTGATACTAAACGAAACTGGACTTGCAAGTGATTGAAATCAATCGCATTTATTCTTTACCTTAAACACATCAAGAAACATGAAAGCACTAAAAATACATTAAGTATGCGTATAATGTACGGGGGGGGGGAAGTATGCAGAGATGCGTTCACATTGAAGTGGAATGTTCATACCTTTTGTCGAACGGAATATTCTATCGTGCGTTCACCTTTCATTGGTTTTCCCCCGGCGCCTCCGAGCCCCCTAAACAGTGGATTACTAGTAGCTTAAAACCAACGCATAGGACACGATTTTGTATCGATCAGTAGGGGGTCTACGACTGGAAATGTGACGTCACGTTCTGACACAAATCCAATGAACAGATCCTGGGATTCAGCTAGTCCCAGAGTAGCTTTGATGATATGTATAAGTTAGGGTGGGGAAAGTATGAAGAACTAACTGCACAGTAAGTGTTCCAATATGGTTTCCTATGTTTCGTTTACAGTTATTTATTTGAAACGGTTGGAATTTGGTGACAAACACGGTTTGTGTTAACGTACCTTTATAGGAACAAAAGTGATGACACTGGGAGTGGAAAAGTTGGAAGATCGGAAGAGAGGGGGTCGAAGAAAAGAAAGAAGAATGAAGTCTGAGAAGGTAAGAGTGAGTAAAGAGGGTGCTCAGGAGAGCGTAGAGAGAGTGACATGAAGAAGACTTGTGCTAATGGATGGTCTTACCTTGTAGGGATGACGACTGACGTAGCAAAATAGGTTGAAGGAGAATGGAGATATAGGAAGAAGGAAAATGAGGAGAGAAGAAGAGAAAGAGAAGCAAGTAGAGAAGGAGAAGATTGTATAGGAGAAGAAGAATGGGGGGAGAAGAAAAGAAAGAGGGGAAAAGAAAGAGGAGGTGGCTCAGGAGACTGTAAATTGATAAGAATAAGGAACATGGGAATAGAAGAGAAAAAAGAGAAAGAGAAGCAGCAGACTGGAAGATAGTAAGAATGAAGAGGATGGGGGAAGAAGATAAAAAAAGAAGAAAAAGAAAATGAGAAGACTGTAGGAGAAGAAGAATGAGAAGGAGGGGGGAGAAAATTTTCAAAAGAAAGAGAGAAGAAGGAAGAGAAGTTAGAAGGAGAAGGAAAATGAGAAGAGGGTAGAAAAGGTGAAGGAAAATAAGATAAAAAACAAGATGAAGATAGAGGAGACTGGAAGAGAAAATATAAGAAAAAGGAAGGAAAGCAGGACAAAGCAAGGGAAGAAGCAGACACGGAGATGTATAAGAAGGAAACTTGAAGAACAAGAAGAAAGAAAATAAGAAAAGTTAGAGGGAGGAAAAATTAACACTTAAGTCGCAAGGGAGTGAGATAGGTAGGCAATATAGACATGATAGAGAGACTGGTGAAAGCATAAATCAATAAATCATCACGCGTTGTGCATAAGGAATTGCTTTCCTAGCACACCTAACGAGCAATGCTTAGCGCATAATCTGAAGTTAATAAGTGTCTCGACAGGCTTGGCGGAGGAAAAATATTCCATGTTTGTGAAGAAAATAGCTCATGTTCTTTTACATGGGTTACAAAAAACAAAAAACCACAATATGAAATATGAATTTGACATAATCAACCCCCCTATTCATGCTATTTGACAGTATGCGAAAAATTGCACTGTTTCTACCAGTACTTGTCCAGAAGAACGAACGAAAATTAATTAAAATGTATGAAAATCTGAATTATATTCACGGGGCCTCTTGGCAGAATTGACGTGCTTCAATCTTCATGATCTTGTTGTCGCGACCAAAACTAATTGTGTTTGCTTGACAGGGATGACATTTGATTATGGAGAACAATACGTACGTCAAAATTCCAAAATTCGATTATTGTCGAACAGAAATAAAGAGGGAAAAGGGACACTCTCTGAACTGTGACTGCTTGAAAGGACGCTACAACATTAACCCTTACCACTCGGGAACCGAGGAGTCCATGTATTAATGGGAATTTGATAATCTAGGAGTTAACGTGTTAATAAGCAGCCCACAACAACATACCTTCCTTTTATTATGTTTACCATTCTTCCTATTCCCCCTATCCCCAAATACATTATCTCTCTCTCTCTTTCTTTCGGTCTCTCTTTCTCTGTCGAGGAGTCCATGTATTGGGTACATGGGAATTTGATAATCTAGGAGTTAAAGTGTTAATAAACAGCCCACAGCAACATACCTTCCTTTCATTATCTTTATCTTTTTTCTTCCTATTTCCCCGAGCTTTCGCCGTATTGCAACACCCTATCTTTTTGTACTACCCCACGCCCATCTCTCTCTCTCTCTCTCTCTCTCTCTCTCCCTCCCTCTCTTTCTTTCGGCCTCTCCCATTCTCCCCCCCCCCTCTCTCTCTCTCTCTCTCTCCCACTTTCTCTCTATCTCTCTCTCTCTTTCTCCCTCTCTTTCTTTCTCTCTCTCTCTCTCTCTCTCTTTCTCTCTCTCGTTCTCTCTATCTGTCGCTCTCCCGATTCACTGTTTAACTCTTTGCGTGCCACATGGGCATTTATTCACAGACAGAGTTATGCAGACTAATCACAAATAGGGCGCCATATTGTCTAGCACAGCAATGGTTAACCCCCCCCCCCCCACACACACACACACACCCACCCCTCCCATCACAATCCCCACATGCAAATAAACCCATACATTACCGGTTACAAGCAACAACATAGATCTCACATCTCTGGCTCGGTATTTTGTTTTCAGGCGAAGAAACGTGTCCTAATAGGCCATGGGCCAGAAACCGAAAAGGTCCCCCCCCCTTAGCCACAATTTCAAACCATGTTTTTATGTTAGGTAGGACCCTCAGCTGTCAGAATCTGCCTGTTTGCCATTGCGCTGGTGGTGGGTGTGGCCTCCAGGGCTGTTGCCATGGTAACATGTCAGTGAAATTTTGGAATTTGAGGAAGTTACAAAATTGCCATATATTTCTTAAATAGTAACATAAAAAGACAAAATTTGTGTCTAAGTATACATTTCAGAAGTTGCCCAGTTGATTCTGATAGGAATCTAAGGCAATTAAGGCCATTATCACGCGTAAAAAATGGTTATTGCCATGGAAACGATCAGAAAAAATGTATTTTTTTTTATAGCAATTCAAATATATGTTAATAGGCAACTCAAAGTCAAATCACCGCTTCAAAAAGTGTGAATATTAAGATATCAGACTCATATCGATGAAGAATGAGGTATTTTTAAGTGCGAACAGTCATGCATAAGAGCACCGTTGCTATGACAACACCACTGTGCACGAAATACTAAAATTACAGAAAAATAAGAAATTGCCATCTATTTATCATATGGCGACCTAAAAACACAAAATCAGTGTTCAAGTATACATTTATGAAGGTGCCCAGTTGATTCAGATTGGAATTTAAGTCATAACAGATCACAATAATGCCGAAAAATAGTAGTTGCCATGGAAACGATATGAACCAAAAAGGTAATTTTGTTAGAAAACCATTCAAATATATGTAAATACGCAGCAAAAAACCTAATCCAAGTTTATAGTTTTATGAATATTTAGTTGCCAGAATAGTAGCAATTAAGATTGAGTCGTTTCTAAGTGATAACTGTCACCCATAAGATGACTGTTGCTTTGACAACACCATGGTACCAAAAATATTGAACTTACAGAAATATAAGAAAGTGCCATTAATTTCTCAAATGTTAACATAAAAACACAATATTAGCATCTAAGTATACATTTATCAAGGCGCCCTGTTGATTCTGATCAGAATCTAAGTCATGTAAGGTCATTATCATACCTAAAATAGTTGTTACCATGGAAACGACATGTAAAAAGGGTATTTTTGTTAGAAAAGTATTGAAATATCTGTAAATTTACAGCACAAAACCTAATTCTTCGTTAAGGTTTGATGAATATTTACATGCCAGAATAGTTGCAAAAAAGCTTAAGTCATTTATTTGCAGTGACTGTCGTGCAAAAAAATACCATTGCTATGACAACACCATGATGTCAAAAATACTGAAATTACTGAATTATAAGAAAGTGTCATATGTTTCTCATATGGTAACTTAAAAACAGAAAATACGTTCCTAGGTATACATTTACCATAGTCCACAGTTGGTTATGATTGTAATCTAATTCATTAGAGATCACAATTGTGCCTAAAATGGTTGTTGCCATAGAAACGCTGTGAAAAGAAAAAGTAATTTTGTAAGAAAAACATTCAAATATATGTAGGCCATGGGCCGCAAACCGAAAACGTCTCCCCCCCCCCCCTTAGCCACAATTTAAAACCATGTTTTTAAGTTAGACAGGACCCTAAGCTGTCAGAATCTGCCTGTTTGCCATTGCGCTGGTGGTGGGTGTGGCCTCCAGGGCTGTTGCCATGGTAACATGTCAGTGAAATTTTGGAATTTGAGGAAGTTACAAAACTGCCATATATTTCTGAAATAATAACATAAAAAAACAAAATTTGTGTCTAAGTATACATTCCACAAGTTGCCCAGTTCCTTCTGATAGGAATCTAAGCGAATTAATGACAAGATCATGCGTAAAAATGGGTATTGCCATGGAAACGATCAGAAAAGGGCATTTTTAGTTAACAATTCAAATATATGTTAGTAGGCAACTCAAAGCCAAATCCCTGCTTTTAAAAATGTAAATTTTAAGATATCAGACTCATGATCAATGAAGACTGAGGTATTTTTAAGTGCGAACAGCCATGCATAAGAGCACCGTTGCTATGACAACACCATGGTGCCAGAAGTAGTAAAATTACAGAACTATATGAAATTGCCATATATTTTTCATATGGTGACCTAAAAGCACAAAATCAGTGTTCGAGTATACATTTATTAAAGTCCCCAGTTGATTCAGATTGGAATTTAAGTTATAACAGATCAGGATGATGCCTAAAAATGGTAGTTGCCATGGAAACAATATGAACCAAAAAGGTAATTTTGTTAGAAAATCATTCAAATATATATAAATACATCGCCTAAAACCTAATCCTAGTTTATAGTGTTATGAATATTTACATGCCAGAATGGCAGTAATCATGATTATTGTCATACCTCGAATGACTGTTGCTATGACAACACCATGGCGGCAAAAATAAAATTGATATCCTAAGCACGTACAAAGCGATACCAAGGTGATGTGAGGCACTTTCATCTCTTGTGCTTTCTTATCGCCTTGGTGAATGTATCTCGTTATTTGTGTGATTTCTTTTCAACTGATTTTGTAGGTGTTAGGCCATTGTTCATGGTACATGTATCTCACCATGGTACATGTATGTTGCATGCTCAGGATGAGGATGTCCAGCATACTAAGATGCATGTACATGTTTTACAATGTGCAGGAAGAGTCTGTGGATGGTGACAGTGATGGAGGCGATAATTAAAATTGAATTGTATGGTATTATGTTTTCACTTTACTATTGAGTTTATAAAACTACATATGTATATGTATATATAACATAAAAGTAGCGTAATACATCATATTATGGTATAATACATTCAATATTTTGCACCAGTGTATTGACATTGTACCTGGCAATTATGCATGACCTCGACAACCTTGAATTTCCGGATCTTATGTACAATCAGAAGCACAGTTACAAAAGTCATAATGTACCTTGTTACTTTTGATACGTTTTGTGGTGTTTCCTAGGTTGAATTCTCTAATAATTTGTATTTTTGTTATGTACTTGCTAAAGCAACAATATTTGACAACAAATCTTGAAGGCATTCGTCTGGAAAGCTTGAAATTCATAGCTCTATACACTTTGAGTGTCTCTTTTGGTGCTAAAAGGGTGAGATGTATATATTTAAGTGATACATTGCGTATGCTAACAACCAAGTAGTTCACATTGATTACAAAATAGGCATGACCATAAACACCTAAGAATTCTTCAATAATATTGATTCATATCATTTGAAAATATAAGCCATCATAATACTGCAAACTGGGATTAAGTTTTGTGCTACCCTTTTGCACTAAAAATCACCATTTTTTCGTATCGTTACTATAGAAATACACATATTTTGACCGTGAACTTGACCTTACATGACTAAGATTGCAATCAGAATCCATTGGGCACCTTGCAAAATGTATACTTAAACGCTACTATTGTGTTTTTATGTTACCATTTGAGAAATATAAGGCACTTTCTTATATTTCTGTAAGTTCAATATTTTCAGTAACATGGTGTTGTCATAGCAACAGTCATCTTATAAGTAACAGTTATACTTAGAAATGACTCAAGCTTGATTGCTACTATTGTGGCATCTAAACATTCATCAAACTATAAACTAGGATTAGGTTTTTGCTGTGTAATTACATATATTTTAATGGTTTTGTAAAAGGAAATAAATCTTTTATATATCGTTTCCATGACAACCACGATTTCTAGGTATGATCATGACCTTACATGACTAAGATTCCAATCAGAATCAACTGGGCACCACGATAAATGTATACTTAGACGCTACTATTGTGTTTTTATGTTACCATTTGAGAAATATAAGGCACTTTCTTATATTTCTATAAGTTCAATATTTTGGGTACCATGGTGTTGTCATAGCAACAGTCATCTTATGGGTGATAGTTATCCCTTAGGAATGACTTAATCTTGATTGCTACTATTCTGTCATCTAAATATGCATAAAACTATAAACTAGGGTTAGGTTTTTGCTGTGTGTGCACATATATTTGAATGGTTTTCTAACAAAATTGCCTTTTTGGTTCATATCGTTTCCATGGCAACTATCATTTTTCGGCATCATCGTGATCTGTTATGACTTAAATTTCAAGCTGAATCAACTGGGCACCTTCATGAATGTATACTAGAACACTAATTTTGTGTTTTTAGGTCGCAATATGATAAATGTATGGCAATTTCATATTTTTCTGTAATTTTACTATTTCTTGCACCATGGTGTTGTCATAGCAACGGTGCTCTTATGCATGGCTGTTTGCACTTAAAAATACCTCAGTCTTCATTGATATGAGTCTGATATCTTGATATTCACACTTTTAGAAGCGGCGATTTTACTTTGAGTTGCCTATTAACATATATTTGAATTGCTAACTAAAAAAATGCCTTTTTTCTTATCGTTTCCATGGCAATAACCATTTTTGTGCATGATCTTGTGCTTAACTGGCTTAGATTCCTATCAGAATCAACTGGGCAACTTGTAAAATGTATAGTTAGACACTAATTTCGTATTTTTGTTTTAACATTTGAGAGGAGGATGGCAATTTCTAAAATGCCAATATTTCACTGATGCGTTCCCATGGCAACGGCTCTGTAGGCCACACCCACCACCAGCACAATGGCAAACAGGCAGATTCTGATAGCTGAGGGTCCTGGCTAAGATAAAAACCCAAAAGAAAATTGTGGCTAAGGGGGGGGGGGGATGGGGGGTCCAGGTAGCCCACAGTCTATAAGCTCATCTTTTTTTACGTCCCATCCTATTCAATTCCCATGGTAACGCGCATTTTAATTAGATTGACAATGCTTGGTTTTTATGCCCCAATTCAAACTCCTTTGTGGACCCCATGCCCCCAAAACACGGACATGGAAACGAACTTACCCACATAAACTATGTCGGTGTTTTCTCATCGCGCTATCAGTATACCCGCGCTCAAACATTTCGCAAACAGATTTGTGTGTTTAACGTTGCTCCCTAACTCGATTATAGGAACGCGTCCAATCGATAAAACCTACATAACGGGAACAATTTATGTTACATTAAAGGGGCTCCACCCCTGAGAAACAGGTGATAGGGAATCTTAAAAGGATATTGAATTGTACCCTTTTTGAAACCCTAAAAAAAATCCTACTGTTTTATGGAATGCTAAGCATGATCAGAGACAGACAACCTTGTAATTTTGTAATTAGATTATCACATAAGCAAAGTAAAAAAAAAAAAATTTGACGTCACGAGAAGGAAAGCAGCGTTTCATTTATAATGAATCTGTTTTCCTTTTCAATGTTTTAATATACAATTCAAATTACTTATAACGGATGTAGTGGTTTAGATTTTGTGTACCATCACGCATTCGTTGCAAAGATTCCCATTATGATTACAGATGAAATAATAACTGCTGCTGGATATCATTTCATTTTTAACTACAAATAGCTTCCTTTAATATAACACGTGTTGATTTTCCTGGAAAACGTTTGCCACTATGCGTTATTGAACTTCCTACCTGTTCTGATGACCTTCATTGAATTACATTGATGATCATTCTGAGCATACATTGAAACACATAATAAATTCGTTTGATGTATGTTCGTAATATAAATGATAATTCTATAACATTACTTTCAGTATATGAACATCGTATTGATGTGAACAGGATACGGATGATGGTTTATGGTGTGATACCGCGGGGTAACTTGAACATAATAAAAATTAAAATAAAATAACAAAAAATATCAAAATGCAAATCGCTATATACACAACAGTACAAACTTGATGTTTATGAAGACAAAACCAGTATTTGGAAAGAAAATAGTCTAATGACCTTTATTCCACGTGGTATGTGACGTAAGGAAGGAATGAACATGCAAATATTTCGTGTATCAATATTACCAAACTTAAATTACTATATCATATTGTACTTTGAACATTTGTGTTTTATGGAACGAGGATTAAGACTTTACCTCGACACATTCTATATATACATCAGTTACAACTATACAGTATCAGACTATTTTCACTTATCACTTACACCATGCTTTCCATCTTACTATATAGTTCTTACCCTCCCAGCCTTTCCTCTGTTATCTGTCCTCACCTTCTCCGAAAATTTAATTCACATTCCTCTTCCACCTTCTTCATTTCGTGTCGAAATAAATACAGCGGATATAATTTTGCACGCTTCGAGTATGATTGGATAAAGTTAATCAGCTGATAGCTGACGTCATTAGAGCCCGGAACCGGGAGCGACTCCGTAATGAGATACAAATCATGTGACAATCTCATCTGGCATTGGTGAGAACATATGTGGTAGCATGAGGATATGTATGGGTAGGCATCCGTCTCCTTCTCTCCCAACCCCCCCCCCCCCACCCCACCCATTCGACCTCCCCTTCACACACGCATATACTTCCACATTCATCCATTTATGCAATAACGTACATCTTCATGTTTCTCTCCACCTTATTCATGTTATTTACCCTTTCTCTTCTCATTTTCTTTCTCCTCTCTCTCTCTCTGTCTAAATATATATCTTGTATTTTTACATTTCTTTCACCGCATTTCTGTACCTAGCTCTCTCTTTCCACGTATCTCTCTGTCAGACGTATATATTAAACTCAATAAGAATTTGAAACACGACACATGATTTCATACCATGTTTTCTTTTCTACCGCGGTTCTGCTCCAAACCAGATATTCATCGAAGTTTATTAATGAGTAAAATACACAAAGCAAAACAGAAAGAGAAGACAAAAATAGATGGAAAGGGAAGTTTGTGGAAGAATACATGGGCGAGGAAAGAGAAGGGGAAAGTGAGAGAGACTTAATGAGAGGAATGCGAGAGAGGAAGATACAGGAACGAAAATCTGTCGAACAGATGCACGTCACCTCCTCCTGCGATTCATCTCTGTTTGTGCTTACCTCTACCGTGAATTAAATACTGGTGCCATGCAATGATATTCATACTTGCTGATATTCATACTGCTTTTAACATCACTGCTGAATATGTTGCTACTGGTGCTGCTTTTTACTATGTATATAAAGTTAAAGCATGTTGTCAAGTACCATGGTCATGCATGGAAATGCCACTCTCGAAGTTGTCATTTATATGACGTCGTCATCATTTGTCTTGGAGAAAAGTCGTCCAAAAGAATGACAATGCCTCATATATGTACGATAATGTAACTAGAAACAAGCAATTTCGTCCATTGGAGTTTAATATGAATAAGAATATCGCAGGACAGGAGTATACAAAAAAAAACGAGAGGCCCTCTTTCAACAGTGGACTGAAAAAGACTAGATAGATTCTTGTATGCATCTTTTTATGGACAGAAGTACAATTTTGAATGTCTGCTTACTATCACAATATGTACGCATTGTAAAGACTACTGCTAGAAATTAAGAATTACGTGATTACATTATTTGTCTTCAATCTTAGACATGTTAGAGGAAATACATTTTTTTTATATATATTCCTCCGTACTCACAAAAAAAGATTCCCCAAGGCTTTAACGTAATTAACAGTATTGATAAAGGGGATGGGACACATTATCATGACGTAACCCTCCTGCCGTGACTGAGGGCCCCAATTTCCTGTGGTTTTATGATCACGTGCAGGGACGATCCGCTGAATCGAGACCTTTGATGATGAAATAACAGTTATTCCATGATGACGGGTTTTTGGAATTGTTACAACACGATCCACCTGTGAAAGTACACTTAGTATAATAACCATGTCATTTCTTAGTTTGATAGTGTTTACAATGCAATTACGTTCATAATGTGCTGTCCTTCATCTCTCTCTCTCTCTCTCTCTGTCTTTCTCTCTCCCTCTCCCCCTCCCCATTCTCTCTATCTCACTCTCTCCCTCTTTTTCTCCCTTTTCCACACTCTCTATCTCTACTCTCTCACTCTCTCTCTCTCTCTCTCTTTCTCTCTCGTTTAACTCCATCTCTTCTTGTCGCATGTTGGAATGTTGTGGCCTGACCATGCATGTATAAACTGTATAACCCATACTTGATATGAATTCATGTGATAACGGTTATCATGTGTATGTGCCTATATTGTAATGTAAACAATGTGCTTCTGTTAATAAGAAAATTTGCTTTTAGGTGTCCTTTTCAATTCTATGTACGTACTTATGATAGATGTTGTTGTTCTATATGATGTCCAACATGAAGTGAATAATAAGAGCCAGATTGAAGGCCAGTGGTTCGAGCCACAGGAGCCCTGCCACTTGCCACCAGAAACCTACCTTAAAGATCCTGAAGGGGCTGGAGAATATGCTGCAGACCTCCCCGTCTTGTTCAGGTGGTTTCTTCTTGAGAATCGCTGCCTCCCCGTCGCAAAGTACCTCTCCGTCCGCGTCATCATTAGATTTCCCCTGCTTTTTCGCTTTGTGGCGCCATTTCCAGATACCCGCTGCCTTCACGGGAGACATGTTTCCCGCCTGCTTCCCAGATTTCTCCTCAGCTATATTCTCCATCTCCTAGTTAATGTTAATGTCTTAATACCCTCAGATCCAGCTCTAGAGGTGGATATTCACTTCTTCCAGACTCTCTTTCACCGGGCCATTGGTGTATCCGACGGTCCAAATGAACCACTCCACGACGAGTTGTTAATCCAAATACTGGACGTGAAAACGATATTTCCTTTAAACCCCTTTCTTCATAGCCTATTACTATTTATTTCATCAACACCACAATATCAAATGAAATTCGCACTTTACAAAATGTTTGCGCACGCCCTACCTACATATACAATTGCACCACCAAATTTCCTAGTTTTACCCAGAAAGTCAGCTTCCGAAAAGTGCGAACTTTGAAGGTTTGTATCCTCGCAATCACGTCGTATGAAGTTGACGAATACGTTGATCGTAGTCCACTGTAAATCCAGAGATAAAAGGTGGGTATCCGTTGATACAGCTTATGTTTGTCAAATGTCCCTCAGGTTTGTACGAGCACGAGAGGCTTAACCAATAAACGCTACTGCAATTCGATTTCTTCGCTATGTCCACATCTCCCGTAGATTGCAGATTAACCTTGCCTGCGTCAGGCAAGAGTCCGTTGTGTATAAAATGTGTTCAATAATGGTGTAAAGTGAAAAGAAAACTTTTTTTACGTAGTCAGTGCATGAAGGATGTGTCAAAAATGAGTAAATGTTTCAAGGGCGACTTCCAAACTGCCCATGCATAGTTTAGAGCTTTATCATCTGCAAAGTGAATTCAAACGGCATAATAGTCAAATGTACCATATAACCATTCTGGTTATCATAAGAATACTAAATGACGCAAGTCAGAACATAAAAGAGGGACAGACAAGGTCTATTTATATGTATAATCGTAACAGAGTGAAAGGTGCTTTAAATGACGTGCTTGAAGCCCATAATTTCACATTTATCCGGGGGATACACAGTCGTAACACTCAGTAAATGTCAAACGAGTACTTGGAATCGGTTTTTCCTCATACCCACGTCGCAAGTTGGATCATGCAACATATTAAATGTCACTGTGACTTAGGACAACAACGTCACAGCGAATGCAATTGATCAAATAATCCTTTATATCATCGAATTGCGGCTGCTGCGTGTGATCAAGTACATTATATCATCAAAGCGCGCGTCATAAATCAAAGTAATTGAAAACATTCAGGCTCCGCGACTTTAGTGTTTGTATATACGCACTCCTCTTCCTTCTTTCTTGCGATTCACTCAAGAAGTCTGGTTATCGATTCTATTCCAGCGACGACTATCACCTCTCTACATGCTTCGTCGCATCAACAACATCATTTTCCCAAAACTAAAATGAAATGTTCCAAATGAGGTTGCTCAGTCAGTGTTCAAG
Organism: Arbacia lixula; assembly: GCA_963669155.1. Lineage (NCBI taxonomy): Eukaryota > Metazoa > Echinodermata > Echinoidea > Arbacioida > Arbaciidae > Arbacia > Arbacia lixula. Next base: position 14,750,743 of record OZ022586.1, on the reverse strand, counting down.
ATTAAAGAAAACAAAACTCGCTCATCTCAATCATCAGCTTCGCTAGCTGAGCTGTAATCAAAAACGTGAGATGGATGCAAAACCAATCTTTCCGACGCGTATGTAATAGCGGGGGCGGATGAGAATGGAAAGAAAAGAAGCGCGAAAAATCTTTACCACTGTGTTCAGTTGGGTTGAGTGATTGGCTAAGCTCCGTGATAGTATTATTGCGCACTAGCGTTGAGGTGCAGAGTGTGTCTCCGTGCGTTGCTCACCCGACGAGAGTCGCTGCCGAAGTGAGCGTTTGGGCATCTGATAAGTGATGACGTCACGACGAATGCACCTATCAGAAGCCGGCTACGCCCAAATATATTAATGTCATAGACAGAGTGTAGCTTTGTTTAGGCAAATGTTCTTCGCTTGCATGAACATTTCCTCCCATATTTCAGTTCATCATTCTATCATTTCAAAAGATAGCATTATAATTTTCTTAATTGTATCACACCTTATCAATGAATGTTTGGGTTATGTGTTGATTTGTGATTTTTCACGATATTTCTATATTTTTAAAAGAAACAACTCTGTGGAAATTTAGAAATTGTGAGTACGTTTGGATGTTTGTTTTAAGGCTTTTTTTCACAATATGTATATGTATCTATATAGATATCTCTCTCTCTCTCTCTCTGTCTCTCTCTCTCTCTCTCTCTCTCTCTCTCTCTCTATATATATATATATATACATATGTAAATATATCTAATAAAGGAAGTAACTGTGAAAATTGTTGAACAAATGCGAGTACATGTAGAATTTAAATGCATCATCAATTGTAATGTTAATCAGACATCTTGAGATTAATCATTTCATGAATTAAAAAGTAGTACATGCTCATTTGCGATATCATATCGTCAATCCATGAAACTGAAATCTATGATTTGCGTGATAATTATTCATTGCTCGAGATGATCGTATTATCAAACGTACATATAATATTCAAGATACCGTATACACTTTCAAAACCTTTGAACATCCGTTTTCATATTAATCTCTTTGAATATTTTATGTATCAATTTGCATTTATAGATATCATATCTTTTTATTGAGGATTTATACAACCTCTACACCATCTCCATCATATCTAAATTATATATTTTTGAAAGTTGTTGGGGGACAGATAGTTGCTTAATTCTGATTTATCTTTACCTCACAATATACCCCCCCCCCCCCCCCCGCAGTATAAACAAAGGCAATAATGTCATTTTTCTTCTTGTGTTATGCTACACATGTTTATTCATTTAACTTACATTCTTCATAGTTGACCTTATCTTTCCGTCCCTTTCCTTTCGCAGTTTATATATTTCTTCCCCAAATGCCCTTTCAGTGGCAAAGAACAGCGTTTCTAGTCACCTATATCCTTTCATAACCTGTTTTTCTAACCTTTATCCCCGGCCGTTTCTCCATCGCCCCAAACTCACTCCGTGCCCCCCTCCACGTATTCTTTCCAGGGCGGTCAATCTATAACACCAAGGCGCCTTCTTTCCTATACACCTAGTTACCCCTGATTCATGGACGCACCTAACCATCTCCCATGCACATCGAAGTGGCAACCTCAATGCATACAAAATTTAATTACTGACCCCGTTGTCAGTGCAATGTCATAACGCGCCATTATTAACGCGTGCTTAGCCACAAATCCGCCCAACTTGATACCCTTCACAAAGTCTAAAATGCTTCCGCAAGGATTTCTTTTACCATGTATATATACAGCTTGAGATTCGCTCTCATATTGCTACTTTCAGCACAAATGAAACAGACAGAACTGTAAATTTACCCTTTTTTGCAACCGGATTGGTTTAAAATAGTATCATAACTATCTGCCTGGTTATCGAACATTCAAATTAGTTTCATTCGAATTGACCGGCTTTAAGAAAGACCATCATCATTCCGGTTTTTCTTTGTTCTTTTGTTTGGTACATGGTTATGAAATTGCCAGCTTCGACGTATGATTAATGAAAAATGATGTAAATACTTGTAGTAATGTTAAATGTTCACAACCAACCTTATATTTTTGTGGCGTTGCGCGAGAAATTAATTATTAACCAACCCGTCCATGAGCAATATTAATTAGATGGCGTGAACAAATACCAACCAACACGAAATAAGCCAACGAGTTTGTATATGACATCGGAACAATCTGAACCATGGCTACCAACCTGGATTCATCCCAAAAGTAAGAATATTTTTAGTGTCAGTTTCTGATTAATTGATTTTCTTGCGTACCTGAAATCATAAAGCATTCATTATGTCTATCTATTAGATGATTAAAATATCAGGTTTTCATGATTTTAATGAGCACTTCAGCCAAATCAACCATAATTTTCAATTACGTCGTTTTAAAGTGCCACTTCTCAAACAAGCTAATGTGATTTTCAAGAAAAATAAACATAGTCATGGTAGTAGTAGCCATTCCAACTATTTGAATAGGCTATCTTTTATTCAAAATTGACATGAGGACGAAAGTAAATAAAACGACGTAAGTGGATTTTTATCAACGCAAACACATCAAGTCGTTACTGTATACTGACTTACCTTTAGCAGTCGATTGTGCAAAGTGTGGAGTCATTAGCAACTTAAAGGAATAGTCCACCCTGAAGATAAGTTGGTTTCAATAAAACCAGAAACATGAAAGAAACATATTAGTGAAGGTTTGACAAAAATGGGTCCAAGGAAAAGAAAGTTATTTCAATGTTGTGACGTCACGTGTGTTGTGACAAGGTAATTACATAAATTGCTCTTTTTTGTTTTTAACAACGGAATGTTTTACTTATTTTTCATACAGGTATGTGAGTAAAAGCGTAATTATAATGATGTTTCAAATGCACGAGTACAAGGATGCATACTTTTCTTTAAAAAATGCACATTTTCGAAAAAAATCAAAATTTTAAAAGATTATAACTTTCTTATCCTTGAGGGATTTTCATCAAACCTTCACTTACATGTCTTTTTTTGTGTGTCTGCTTTTATTGAAACAAAAATGATTTCAGGGTGACCTATCCCTTTAATCTTAAAGGGGAGAGAAAAATAGTTTGGAGGGATTAATGACTTGATAGTGATCTGATCTATCATTCGATTATTGCTTTACCAGTAATGAACTAGTGGCGTTTTTGGAGTGGAAAGAGGAAGAAAAAAAAAGAGAAAGGAGATAGGAACATTATTTCATTAATGCGATAGACACATTATAAAAATGTTTACAATTACTAACAGTAATATGCAAAAGTCACTGAAAGGCACGAAAAAGTACAAAATAATATGGAAGAAACAGGTTTGTGTATCAAATATGAAAAGTAACTATTACTCATATTCAATTATCATTCTTTAAAATATATAGAATAACATATTCAAATATTGTTTTAACGTTAGTACATATCCTTACTAAAGATTGTTTATTTTATCACTTGTATCATTTCACTTTCTATCATCTTGGTCATAACAATTAAGTTATTGAGTATTGTATTTTGCAATTGTATATAATTCTATCCACAGCTTATGAACTTGCAATGAAAATGTAGTAATCAATTCACCGTAAATCACCGTTAACATATGTTACTATCAGCGTAATGCATGTACCCCATGCCATGCAAAACGTATCAAATTATACAATACAAACAAATGAAGCGTTAGATGTGATGAACGTTATCAAATGTAGATCAAAAAGTGAAATAGATACCACTACTGATAATTTAAAAGTGTCATCAATTATTCAATGCGATTAGTATTCAGCGCGGAATGATTTTAAAGTAACTCAAACTGAACATGACAAGTACTTTACATGAGATAACTCTGTCACTCAAGTTTCTCTGAAATATGACGAAATCTACCAACTGATCTATTTGCATCAATCCCCATTGAAAAAAGTGAACCGTTAACAAATTTGTGCTTGAAACTGGCCTCACTACAGTGTGTTTTTGAGGAGGTTAATTTGGCGTGATTTTTCTGGTCAATTATTCACCACTCTGTGTGTGCTTCATTAGTTTTGACAGGCGTACCACCTCACAATGTAAATACATTTATCAGTATTTACCATGACAACGCCTAGTATTCTCATCATTACGACGTCCGTTTGAAATTAAATTTGTAGATGAGATTCATGTTTCTTAATTGAAAATGGAGTTGTGAAGAGCATCATCGTGATTGTCTCTGGAGTACTACAAATATACTGTGGTCAAATATTTGACTAACCCCCCCCCCCCCCTCTCCCGTCTCTTTCTCTTTCCATTCGTATATCTACCTACATCTCTCCTGCTCTTTTATATCTGCCTTCTGCCTTTATTCTCCCATGTCCATTTATCTATTTTCTCATTCTTCTTCATACTTCATTTTTTCCCTTCAATTATATCCCCTGCCCCCTAACCCTCTATCTCTCTCTCTTTATCTCTCTCCCCTCTACCTCTATCTCTCTTTCTCTCTCTCTCTCTCTCTCTCTCTTTCTCTCTCTCTCCTCTCTTTCTCTCTCTTTCTCTCTCTCTCTCTGGTTAATCAGAACTTATTAATCAGAATTCTTGCATCAATTCAAAGTTTGTTATTCCGAAGGTTCGTTATTCTGACGGTTCACAATCCGAAGGTTCGTAAATCCGAAAATGAAATAGGCTTCGTTTATCCACAAATGAAAGCGCAGGTTACCAACGCATGAATTCATCACGTGGTGATGCAGACGTATTGGCGAGTTCTCGCTGACCATTGCAGTGTGTATAACAATGTCATGGGTGACCGTGCCGTTTCATCACGTGACCAAACGGGTATGGGTTATACATGTAAGTATGCAAGCGATTCGTGGTATGTTTCGGCCAATTATTCTACACGTCGCGTTAGTAGATTAGATGGTTGTTAACTACGTTGGTACCTAGTTGTGGAGTTAACGTTTTATGACGAGCACTCTGTGAGTTTGACAAGTCTCATTAAAGTTATTGACTCAAACAGTCTTAAATTGTCAATCATTGTATTCGGACGTGCAGTAGTGCTTAAATATATATTACGTCCAACTACCTTTGATAACAGTTTTCGTTATACTTATTTTAACATTTAACATTTCACATTTACGTTATGCAAATATTTCTTTGTCACATGAGTTATTTATTTCAAATTATTTAATACCTTCTTTTTTTCTATTAACATGGTAAGAAACCTAATCAGCCTCGTACGAAAGTTATTACTTAGTAATAATACTAAATTACATTGTCTGTTTCTGTTATAGTGCATAAAACATAACATCTTAAAAATAAGTTCTTAAAAAAAAAATGTTACATTACTTTGAATGCGGCAAGGGGCGCGTTTCTTTGTATGTCACGCTGGAAACCAGAGTTCATTCTACGGGGAGGCAACCACTTATCTACAGCTTTCTCAAAGGCGCATTTAACCTCAGACCTCCATAGGATCGATATAAAGACACTTGGGATGTCAGCATCTTATTGGAATTCCTACGCAAGCTTTTACCAGCGACGACTTTAAGCTAAAATAGCTTACACATATACTTTTTTTTGTTACCTTTGATCTCTACACAAAGGTTGCAAACTGTACATGTGTTGGACTTAGATCAAATGGAACTAAAACAAAGCTCAGTGACTTTTTATGTTGATGGATTGCTTTTAAACAAAGCAGATCAGGTAACCATGGTTTCACCATTAAGTTGAAAGCATTCCCGCCAGGCAGGATGGTATGCATTTTTAATTATCTACGAGCATACATTCAGAGGGCTAAGAGCAATAGAGGATTAGAGCGCCTCCTGTTTATTAGTTATAATTAGTTATACCACGCCACATGGTAACGTTTCATCACAGACCATATCACGATGGATTAAAGTGGCATTGACAGGCGCCAGAATCGTCCATTCTGTTTACAAGTCACATTCCAAGAGATCGGTTGCAACTTCAGCAGCCAACAGAGCAAATGTTCCTATCTCTAGCATCATAAAGTTGGCAGGATGGTCGAGGGAAAGGCTTTCCAAATAATTTGATATGAAGCCACTTGCTGACAGTGGAGAAACTAAATTCTCGCAAGCAACACTACAACAGCAGTGTAATTTGAGACAGCCCAAGATTTGTGCAAACACAATTTGTATTATGCTCTGTAACTCGATTTCATCTTACCCTATTGACGTATTAAGCTATCAAGCAGAAATCATTTAATTCCTCAGTACACTTTTAAGGTACTTGAATGCACGTGTACCAATGCACAGACGGATGTATGAATGTTGGTATGAAATTGTAAGGAGTTAAGTCGAGAAGCAATCATGAAAATAATAAATGGTTAAAAGAATTATTCCCATCGTAACATTAGGAACGCCCCGATTCGTCCTTGCTTTCATATTTTTTTTTCTCTGTCATATCATGAAGTTTCTAATTTTCTCCCGATTGTTATTTCAAAGTTTGAAGGAATTGCATTTTGTAGTTTAACCCGATCTTGACGGGAACCGAGTATACTCGGGCCCCGTGGTGCCTACTCACAGACGGGAACCGGGTATTCTCGGTTCCGAGAAAGGCCCAGTTTGATTGCATCAAAATGCATTTGTTTACAATCTAAATTCAAAATAGATTACATATGTACAGACCTTGATTCCTTGGCTACATGCATCTCAATTTTTATTGACTGTAGTTGCATAGTTCTTATGTAATTACAAGTTTAGCATGGCGGTGTATGAGTCCTTTTCGAGGATATTCGTATACAAACACATTCAAGTCAGTCTACGATATTTTGTCAGATTTTAGATTCGCTGAGTCTACTATTTCCTGGAACTGTGTGTGTGTCGGATATAATGGCTTTAGAAGCAGCGAATTCCGAACTCGCTCTATACATATTGTTGCTTTTGTGCAGCACGCGCGCACGCTATCGATTGATCACTCTTATACACGGTACGTGGCAGAAATTGAATAGCATAAGGCGTCTCGTTTGCGGTAACCACCAAGTCATTCATGTGTATACAGGTTACCGGGCCAGTCTATTATTGAGGTAGAATCCGGGATTGAAGCTCCATTGAATATAATGGGGGGATTATTAGTCGGTGAAGATGCTGGTCTTTATTCCTTCTGCAGTTGAAAAGTCAGGAAATCCATGCTTTTGAACAATTCAAGCTGGGCAGATTTTTTCAACCCTGGCAACCGATACATGTACTTCAAAGAAAAGGTTGAAGAATAAACTCCATAACTTTTATAATGAACACGTCAGACGAACCGATGACGAACGAATGATCCTATAATGATGAGAAATGATGAACAAAATCATGATAACAAAACTGAAAGTTCCCAGGAGGAGGTGCAAGTACCAAGACTATTGACACATTTACGAGTTCAGCCGCTTTAATTTTCCTAGGGTAATATAGTGAAAGATACAAGCTTTATTATGAGGGGCGGGGTTAGAGTCTCACGTTCAAATCAGTCGACAATATGGTTATTTATTCTGTAGTCAATTTTCCAGGGGCGAGGGTTTGCACATACCTAAATTATGTACATTTATAGCGCCTGTGAGACGTTTCTTAGGCTATTTATTTTTCATGGGGGGGGGGGGGGGGTCTGAACCCCAACCTGTTTGAAGTGTTCAGCTCATGTTCTCTGAATTTTATCAGCGTACAATACATGTTTATTATAAAAATTTGGGCTCAACAATATTCCTCGCAAAGTAATATTCTCAAAACAATGAAAATGGTAAGGGTGCGTGCGTGTATATGTGTGTGCGTGTGTGTATGTGTTGTACCTGACGCCCTTTTCATTTGGAGGGAAATAAAGACGCAAAAATGAAGAAAACGAGCCCATCCCTAAACAAATTATGGGGCCTGGCTGGCGTTCGTGGGTGATCGAATTTGCTTTTCATAAAATGCAGAGGGGTGTCAAAACACCTCATTTTTTATTATGATTACATACTGCCGGTCTGTACATGCGATAGTTATTTTGTCAAGATTCTTCCGCTGCTTCTACGTGTAACATTTTTATGCTGTGCTTGTCATGCCAGTATGTGGCTATCTACACTAACTTTCGTATTCTATGACAGTCATCGCACAAACTTTTTTAGTATTCTATGACAGTCATCGCACAAACTTTTTTCCATTTTCGAGATCTTCCTCTCTGTTGTGGCGCGGGGGATTGGACGGGGATATCAACTTTTCCCGTCATTGTCTTGTATCATTTACTTATTAGTTCGCTTTGAAACACTATAGTTTAGTACTTATGGAATTCTGAAATAGTTCAGTAGAGTAGTTTGAATGCTCCGACCTCATAACCCTCTTGATCCAATTGGGCGGGAAATCGTTATCGTTATTTGTGGCCAAACAGGGGGAGAAATAAACAGGGATTACACAAGAAACTATTTTGTAAAACATATTGAACCCCAACCTGTTTGAAGTGTTCAGCTAATGTTCTCTGAAATTTATCAGCGTACAATGCATGTTTATTATGAAACTTTGATATCGGCAAAGGGGGTGCCGCGAGTACCCCGACAACCCCCCCCCCCCCCCCCTAATTCCTCGAAAGTTATCAAAACAATAAAAATGGTGAGGGTGTGTGTGTGTGTGTGTTGAACCTGATGCGCTTTTCATTTGGAGGAAAATAAAGACGCGAAAATGAAGAAAACGAGCACATCCCAAAACAAATTGTGGGGCCTGGCTGGCCGGCGTTCAATGGTGAACGAATTGGCTTTTCATAGAATACAGAGGGGTGTCAAAACACCTCATTTTTTATTATGATTACATACTGCCGGTCTGTACTTGTGATAGTTATTTTGTCAAGATTCTTCCGCGGCTTCTACACGTATAACATTTTTATGCTGTGCTAGTCATGCCAGTATGTGGCTATCTACATTATACCCTCACTGAATAATGCCATGTAATCCCATTCGTAGTTTGTAGTTACATTACATAGATTATAGCTCCTAATATTTCACCTTAGCGACATGAAAATGTATTTTGTTTAAGTGTAATGTTTGCATGCAGCTAAAAGTTGTAAAGATGTAACATCATCATGAGTGTCCCAGCTCTTTATTTTTCCATTGTATTGCTTCCATTGGTTCTGAAGAGTAGGCCTAAAGCGGGCTAAATCAGGTCTATATTCCGCTTATTCTGAAGTCTAGAAGAGATGAACTGTTCAGTATTGTTTGATAACACGCAAATGATAATGAATAATCTCTCTTCGATATCTGATGGTCTAATACCAGTGTAATTTAGTTTGGAAAAGTATTATTGTGGAGCCAGTAAAAGGGCACTTTCTTTATGAAAGAGCAGGAAGTGACACGCCCAAAGCGCTTTCAGACTATAGACAATGGAGCGGGTTAATCGAAAACTTGAAAAAGCATGTGCACAATGAACAGGACATGAATAAGAGATCCCTTGGTGTTTCAATCAATAAAGCCACCATACACATGAACGCGGCTAGTGGGACATCAACGCTATGCTAAGCCTCTCAAAATCAATGTAAGGCCACCATCCCAAATTGAAATGTTGATTAGTTGTTTCACGAATGGTAAAGAAGGACAAATATGAAATTGAAAATTTGGCTAATAGGTTTCTCGCTTATTTGCAGTAATACTTTTAGGAGTTAGCACATGTCACTTTTTAAATTTCAATTACCCTAGATATCTGTGTAATGGGATGTATAATTGTACATGATGACGTCAATGGTCACGCTATTTTTCTCTTCCCCAATCCTTTATATCTCTCGCTATCTCAATTCCGATTCTCCTGTTAAAGCACTCTCTTAACTGCCTTGGATCAAATGCAAGGTCCTTGTTAATCCATTTTAATCCTCATATCTTCTTGACCTCCCTCCTCCCCCCCCCCCTCTCTCTCTCTCTCTCTCTCTCTCTCTCTCTATCTATTTCTCTCAAAATTCTATTTTCTCTTCGCCCCACACTCTTGCTGTGTAAAATTGCCGCTACATTTAACCTTCTTATTGTCGCCCCCTCCCCCCCCCCCTCTCTCTCTCTCTCTCTCTCTCTCTCTCTCTCTCTCTCTCTCTCTCGCTCGCTCTCCCTCCCTCCCTCCCTCCCTCTCTCCTCTCTTTATTTCTATCTCTTTCTCCCCTTCTCTCTCCGGCCCACACTCATTTTATTCATGTATATCTTACTTTTCTGTTTGTCTGTCTTCCTGTCTCTCTCCCTTTATCTGTACTCATTGATCTTTCTTTCTCTCTCTCTCTATCCCCCCTATTTCTTTTATCCCCCCCCCCCTCTCTCTCTCTCTCTCTCTCTCTCTCTAGCTCTCTGCCCGCTCTCATTCTTTCATTCTCTCGCGTACCCACTACCACAAGTACCCTTCTTATAAATCATACGCACTCAGTTTTATTAGGGACGGAATATTCATAATGTTCTCAAAAATCGCGAGCGAGACAGTGATACCGGCTCTTCTCTCCCTCTCAAAAATCATCCGCAATATTCACCAGCTTTGAAGACGCCGCTTAAATTTCACTTATAGTCGTTACTGCATGGATAAAATCTACGATGATGGTGTGCGTTTTCATGCAGCAGACAAAGTTTGTTTTATCTGAAATGAGATCCCAGTCTAGCCGCTTAGAATCCTCATCAATCACTTTCCTAACTATTTCCCGGCTGTAAGCCAAACTGTATTGCCAATGATAATCCAATTTATTGGTCTTTAGTCTAAATATTGACACGCAACTTATTACAGTTTATTACCTTTCCAATTTGCTCTGGCAAATTAATTGTAGTTTGACTGAAAAGACACAATGCTGTATAGGCATTGTTAACAGTATAAGTTACCACTAATCTATGTAAAAATTATCCACTTAAAACAAATTTCACATTTGTTTGCCGCAATGAAGCCTCATTTTCACGAAAATTTGAAAAAACGCACGCCCCCAGTGACGTCAGAGAAGTCAAAATTCCATAGATTGTACGGAAGTCAACAATAGACCATTTTCGTAATGTATTCACAACTTTCCCCCTAACTGCGTAGTAACGCGTTATTGCATTCACTTGTATCTTGTCATTCAGATTCAATGGATGGAATGCACTTTGAATCTATTAGTTGTTGCTACTCGGAAAAACCTCGGACAAGTTTTGGGGTTCCCATTGGTAACGTATTGTTTGAACTTCGTAAATAAAATATTTCATTCACGCTGTTGGCATGTATGGCATTTTGACTTATCTGACGTCACTGGAGGCGTGCGGGTTTTTTTTTTCAAATTTCCGTCAAAATGAGACTTCATTGCGGCAAACGAATGTGGAATTTGTTTTTAGTGGATAATTTTACATAGATTAGTGGGAACTTTTTTTTTTCTAATTTAGTAACCCTTTAAACTTATTGCTTACTCATTGTCATTGTGTGATAGATACAATCCTGTTCTATTTGTGTGTGTGTGTGTGTGTGTGTGTGTGTGTGTGTGTGTGCATTACATGTACAACAAAACGCAGCAGTGACACACACGGGGTTAAAGGGAGTCATGACTGCTTTCAATCTGGATAAAGAGCGATTGCAAATAATTCGCATGTCCTATTCAAATGTTTGTCTCTTAGTAGTATGTATACAGAGGCGTGGCACATTGGACAACTTCAACTCTTGTCACTTGTTATACGTGAAATGTGTACACAAACAGTACATTAATAATTTTCGTATTTTCCGTGGGACAACACTTATATATTTTTTCTCAAGATTTTTATGACCAGCCCTGCCGTATTATATGGATGTATTCCTTATAAACACTTATCCATTTAATTAACTCATAGACTTGTAGACAGAATATTTTTTTCTGAGACTTGTGTGTATTACTGGGTGCAAACCGGCGACAGTGGCAAATAATGACTTAAGAGCAGGCGCAATATATAATGGGCTGATCACACCTTATTCAGAATGATTGGTGACTCGGCAGTTTTGTCCACTATGGACTATGACTGCGTGCAAGATAGTCATTGTACGGTTGTTCGGCACGCAGCGATCCCGCCCAGCATGCTGACAGGTGCCGGGGGATTTCCGGGGACCCGAGACCAGCGGGGGCCGCCTCGAAGCAGCGGCTGGCTGGTCGTCAAGAATGGGTTGTAGAGTGAGGGGGAAGACGGAGGGACATGGGGTGGTTATCTTCCCCTGTAAAGCCCCCCCCCCCCCCTAGTGATTTATTTGTGACGTTTCTTTCCCTTCCACACAACCATTGTTACCACATCACTATACAAACGCAACCATGACCTCTATCACTACCACCACCACACGATCACCATCACCCACACCACTACCACATTATTACCAACAACAACCACAAATACCACCATCATCATCATCTTCATAAATTCTAACACTACCACTGCCACCACCAGCGCCACCAACTTCCTAACGCACCACTACCGCCAATACAACTACAACCGACACCCCTACCACCACCATCACCACCACCACTACCACCACCATCATCATCACCACTACTGCTATCATATAAATCACCCAACAAGAGAGAAAAGCGATGATCGGCTATATAACGATATATAAAATATAACAAATTGATATCTCGAAACAACTTTCATGACTTTGGTGAATAAGGCAAATGTTGCCGATGACAAGTAAAACATTTGCTCATGTGATTACCCTACAGACCAACAAATAATGTGTCCAAACTGAGGCGTGACAAAATAAGCACCGTTTCACGGACAGGGTGGCTGAAATTATCGATATTAGCCAGATTCCCACAATGAACCAGATAAAACATTTCCCTACAAGTCTGTTTCTTCCAAAAATGATCGATGTGCGATTATCATTTCCCACTTTTATTGGCAGACTCTGAAGCACAAGAGCAAAAACAAATGTGACAAATGTGAATAGTCGTTGTAATATTTAACATATCTTTATTCTGATTGTACGTGTGTGAGTGGCTTGTACACATTGAATGTGTACATGTAGAATTTGAATATGTTCCTTTACCATGTTTACCATTTTTACTGGTATGTTAGATGGTCTCCTAGATTGCCGAGATTTTTACCCCCCCCCCCCCCCCATACCTCCCCTTTGTAATAAAAGCCTGGCTACGCCTTGGAAGGACAGTGGTGATAATGAGGGTGAGGGGGATGACCATCCGTCCATGGAAACCAGATGGCCCTAGCAACGTGACGTCATAATGCCAACACAGGATGGGGTTGGGGGCATCCAAGGGGGGCGAGAAAGAGTAAAAGGGGGATGGAACGATTGAACTATGTGTGCTTGGCTGATCACCCTTAGCCTACACGGCCTATGAGATTGAATTTCGTGGAAAAACATGAATAACACTTTTTCATTACGTAAATGAAACGAGAACATCATCTTTCCCACGTGATATATGAAATCTCAAACAAAAATATCATTATAATCATCATGATTAAATGAACAAACGTCCTAGTTATCATGATTACGACGAAAAGGTAAACGACATAATTTGGTAGATCAGTCACAATTTTTTAAAGTCAGCATTGTCATGATCACAGCTAGTTATATTGCTTCTTTAATATAACACTAACTTATATTACAACATGTATATTCGTAGTTTGGTGTGTGTGATGATTTAAAAGTTAATTGTTTGTCATAAATGCACTAGTCCACTAAAACATGGAGACGTGACAACATAGGTAAACGCAGATAACAACGGCAGTTATGCTTATTTTTGGCGTGCATTTTATTTTTGATACTCTTGCATAATATTGCATATTGATAATATTAAAACAAATAAAAACTCTTTTTACACAGTCACTCTCTTCTCAATATTCTATGGTATAAGGTGCACTTTGTCATTCTAACACTCACAAAAAATGATTATACTTCGTTTCATCTACAAAAATACACATTCATCAATTTCATCTGGTGAAAAACACACGGTAACTGCTTATTTTTCAAAAATTGCAGCGATACTGAATAATAATTGCACACTGGCTGTTGTTCTCGTAAGGATCTGTCTTTTTGTATATTTACAAACATTTCATACACTTTATACATATTGCCTAGAATGTCCACTAAGGAGGGATTTCGTATAAAGCGCTTGATGTATCGAAAAACATATCGATGGAAATATCACAGAAACGTACAAGACAAAAAGAATGGATATGATAACAGAAATGAAAGCACTTTTTATGGATGTTTAAGAATTCGACTTTTAACACCAACTTGAACTAACCATGTATCGTTCAGTTCAACACGAATATCTCCATTTCTTTTATTTTGTTCACATGACGACAAAGATCAAGTTAAGGAATCTTACGAGATCTGGAAGACTATGCAATATTATACAAACAACATTTCAGGAAGTTGCTTTACTCACATATATTTAAACCAGTCGTAAGATTACACGTGGACATTTTGATTCTTACACAAAAATATATTTTCGTTCGTTTTTTTATAGAAAAAAATGCGTACCTCGAATCACGCTACCACGGCAGCTTCGTGTGTACCAACATGTATTATTGTGATCTGAAAATTGAATGTCGATCTGTTGTTTTTCATCATGCTGATGACATTTCGAAAAAAATAATTTCTTCATCACATCTTCCTGACTCCTTTAACATCTCATTTTGACTCCGACTTTAGTTTATCCTTGCGATGTTATTACAAGAGGTGAAAGGCGTTTCGTATGCGCAGAGGAAATGTAGTTTTTATGGTTCGGCTTATCACGAACACAAAACATACGACCTTGCTAAGCTTGCGATAGGCATTAATTCGTTGAAATTCTAGTATCTTCTTACAAATCTTAATATTCAACATGGCATCTTTGATATGTTGGAAAGGACCCCAACTTGTGGTTATAACAAAGTTCATTGCTAACTTGTTTACCTGGCAGTTTAAAGAACATGTTTACAAACAATCATATGCGATAGAGGAAGAGCCTCCGTATTGACAATGCAAATGCATTAGACCGCTCCGAAGATGGATCATGTCAGAAGTTACACTACGTCCATAGGTTTCTGTTTCTCTTTACATGGTCTTCTCCGATACAATCTAGACACATCATTAAAGGCACACTGTATCCGAAGTCTAGCCGATGATCACCCCACAATATCACTCAAGTCTTGATTTGCCATCGATGCACCATATATATATACACAAACATCTCGCATGGCAAGAGTAGAGCATATATTTTTAAGGACTTTATGTTATACGAGACGTAAAATCTGACAATGGAATATGATTTGGAGGTTTCAGAATATCAGTCATTAATAATATAAGTGAATGGCAAGTCAAGCTTGAACCTATGATCTTCTTAATGATGACAAAATGTCACACAATCACTGAATGGGCCTTTGTGTTTGAATAATATGTCTATGTCATATGCGAAAGACCCATAAGACAGTTCCCCTGGTACATATAGTGTTGAGAAGGGTCAGTCTCATGAAAGAGCATTTCTATATCTGTGAAAGTATATTGACACGGACGTTATTGGCGATGCAACTTTCTGTAACGGTAATCCCATTGTGTCGCTCGACTCATGCAGAGCAACCGATCGCCTCGGCAGTTTATGTACAAATCTGGAACGATTTTCTTGATTTCACGCAGCGGAAAATCGCCGGCGACAAAGGGTATATACGGCAAGCACCAGCGGCAAACCTCTTTAGTGTAAACAAACCTCGGCACTGACAACGTTTTTTTTTTTTAAACATAGTTTTCAAGACTTTCCAGAGGACTGTATGTACAAGATTCGCAAAACGATAATTTGGACATGATTCTCACAGTCTCTTGAAAGAGCACTATTCCCGGGTCACATGTTGGAGAAAGATTTATCCGACATAATAAGGCTTTACAGTTTAAACTGTTTAACTCTGTGCAAATGGAAGATGCCATCGCAGTCGAAATCACGTTCCTTCTGAGACGAGATGATAATGTCTCGGATATAAAGGCGCTTGGTCACGTGTTCGATCTGGCGCACTCAAATGACAAATCAGGTTCACTCACATGATGAGATCATTTTATACGCCATTCAATATATTCTGTCACGGGGTCAGTCTATTTTATGAAGGCACGTGAAAGGCTCGTGATCCATCGCGTACACCCACGTAGTGATCACGTGCGTATCATGTGCATATCCATCCAATATTGGCGTCATATTATTGGTATTGGATCTCAGAGGCGTGGTAGAAGTCGTCGAGGAAGGAGTGCAGGAAGTCGAAGGTGGGTCTCTTCTCGGGCTGCGCGTCCCAACACTGCCGCATGATGTCGTAGAGCTGGTCCGGGCACTCGGCCGGTTTGGGCATGCGGTACCCGCGTGATACCTGGTCCAACACTTCGCGATTCACCATGCCTGAGAAAAAAAAACGACGTCAAGGAATGTTGTAGCACGCAACATCATTCTATGAGTTTGAATTTACTCGTACAACGTCTGCACATTAATGCCTTGTTCCCAAGCTCAGAAAAGATGTTACATTCGAAATTGGTTAAACCCCGAATGAGAATAGCCCGGACCTTAATATGTAAGGAGTGGAAGTGTAATGGCTATGGACTACGATCATGGCCGAACCGTTGTACCGTCATTGCCGGATCTTAATTTTGTTTGAAAGCAACAAAGATGAATACCAGTTTGAGATGATTCCTTATTCATAATACATGTATCCTGAAATCAAATATGTATCTTTTATCCTGCGCCGATTCAACGATGGCTCAATGTCAAGCTCTTTTCTTAATAGTTAGGCCTATTATGACATTTATCATTTTGTAAGAAATTAATTACTATCATAAACCCATTAAATTACGAATGTGATTTTCAAAGGCGCCGATTAACTTCTTATAAATGTGCGGATGATTCCAACTACTCACCTGGGTATGGAACACGTCCTCTCGTGATGACCTCGTAGATGAGAATACCGAAGGACCACACGTCAGATTTGATGGTAAACTTGCCGAAGTTAATTGCTTCCGGGGCAGTCCATTTGATGGGCATCTTGGCACCTGTAAACATAGATATAACGAGCAAGTTTGCAGGAATTGTGTTCGTTATTCTGGGAATTATCATGATTGTGCCAAAGAGGTAGTAAATTATTTGGAACAATTACTTTTCACATATGCCTTTTAGGAACATGCTTATTTGTAAAAGGCTGTTTAGAATAACCTATTTTTAAAAAAAATATGTATTTAAAAAAATCCTCCACATTAAAAGGGTTAAGAGCCAAATTCCATCTTAATTTGTCAACCTCAAAGCAAAACGTTACTGAATTCATATGAGGGCTAATTTTTGGTTTCCTTTAATACGTGTTCCGATACAGTGATACCGATATTCAATCATTTTCAGGAAGTAAAAGTCTGCGTCTTTCATTTCTTGTGTTCTTCCCACAAGTACATGCATTTAGCCAAATTCCCAACTCACCGTTTCCCTTCCTTACCTTCTCTGGCGATATACTCGTCTTCGATTATCCTGGACAAGCCAAAGTCTGCGACCTTGCAGTTCCTGTGGTCGCCAACCAGAATATTCCTAGCAGCCAGATCGCGGTGAACAAACCGCTGCGACTCCAAGTACGCCATGCCATCCGATACCTGGAAATATAGAAAACGGGGTTGGTTCAGCGAAGTATTTGAGGAGGGCGTGGCCACCACATATAAAACGATTCAACCAGTCGTGCGACTCTGCGACTGTCTTAATCGCAGAACCATGTAATGGGACTTGTGGAATTAGTTGATGTTACGTTTTAGTCGCACGCAAAGCGACTGCAGAATCGTGCTGAAATCGGGTCGGTTTAGCTGTCCTTGATACATGTGATATGTGCAGAGTGTGCAAAGCCAGAGATATCGATGGCCATAGTAAAAGAGGCGTAGTGTAGTTCTTTGTGAATCTATTTTCTATTTGAAGGACATGGTAAGAAATCCTTCAGAAGCCGACAAGAGCAGGTATGTCGATCAAAAAGGCATTCAGGAAAGAACATATACATAACACATTATTTCCGTGCATATAAGAAGTTTGAATAAATGACCTTACATGCGCCTATAGCTCAGAACTACCTCTGACCCAGAGTATTGCTTACGTGTACTCATATCAAACGGTAGTTTATACGTTTAGTTTGAACCATAAAGTTAGTGGAGACCAAAAGGACACACACCATGTCAATCAATGGGAAGGTTTGTTTGAAAACAGTACATCATACTAGATATCAAACGAAACTCCTAATACGATGTCCATCATGACACGACACAGTAACGTGACTAGACAGTAAATGACACATCCCGCTGAAACAAGGCACTGATCACAATTAACGAGATTCATATTTGCTTAGGATAAATCCAGTCTACACAGAAATATCACGAGCCCTGTCAGTAACAATTTGCGTAAGAACTTGTTCGGTAATTAGGTTTGCAATGTTGAGATGTCAAAGACAAAATAAACATGGTAAACGGCAAACGCGTGTCTTCGAAAGGAAAGGAGTTCGCAATTAGACACGTATCGTTAATGTGTGACTGAAAAGTCAAACAATTGACATAATTTGTTCGCCGTTCATTTTTAAGGCACGATCACATGACAGCGATTGTCGTACTCTAACTTTTGATGGGTCATTTTTGCATTTTTGCATAAGTAATAAAAATAAAACCCATGCAGCAGTCATTATGTATGATATAAAAAGAATAAATGTCGCTAATGCGGTAGCCGTTGTCATAATATTCCTTTCCTCTGGCGAAGCGGTGGACTATATTCCTTTCCGAATTGATATCGCGGCCAACAACGTTGTTCAGCCGCGGTGAGCAAAACGCCGACGTCATGCACACTGCATGCGGAACCGGCAGACCGCGTGCCATAATACTAGGGCGTTAACACTGTCCCTACTGTCGGTGCTTTGATTTTTAGAAATGGCTTAAAAACACCGACCTTTTTAAGTGCTGCCGCGAGAAAAGAGAAACACTTGTTAAATATAAAATGTATATATTATCCATACAAAATTTTGGGTGCATGCTCTTAGAAAAAATCATCTCTGTCTGATTGGCTGTTATATGAGGTTAACCGCATTCTTCGAATTCGGAAATAGATCTTGAGTATGAATTTTGATCAGGTATGCTCCGACCACACACATGATTTATGAAATAGATCTTCAGCAATCTTGAGGAAGTGCTCTTGTATGGTCAATAGAAAAATGCATATTCACTCACGTCAAGTGTTCTGACGAAACTGTTGACCATTGTAAACCATCACCCACTTGAAAACGAGCCAACATGCGCACTTTCTAGATGGCTAGAAACAGATGCAGTTACGAGGTGACCAGTTGGAGAAGCTGTCTACTCACATTTGTTTTTGTTTTCATCCAGCAAGGTTTTGCAGTTGGTGTCTCTATCTATCTACACATTATTCATTATCCTCATGTTGCCCCTCCCCTCTTCCAGTTTATCAATCCCTTCAACTTATACAATCGTGCATCATTGAGAGGAGTCAGTCACCGCTCCTATACGTTTAACAAGGCTATAGTCTGTCTGCTCAAGAAAAATGTCGGCTTTACCTTATAGATTATTCAAATTTGTAGGTATCCCTTACAGCACAACATAGTATAATTCCATTGTATCGCGATCCCGACTTTCTTTATAGTGCATCAGCGCACGTTCAAGCACATTATCTCGTATTTAACGCGCATCATTCTTATATAAACACCTTGCATGAATGGGCATCAGGTAATATTTACACACCTTGTATCACGTTAATATTAATCACCGTAACGCTATCGACGGGCACTCATTCACACCGTCTTGTCATCTACCCGTCCTAGTTCACTCGCGCTTCTTCTCGCATTTTCGGGCATCACCCCTAAGCTAGAAGCCCGTGTATTCATTATCTGAGCGCATTTACGCCCAGCCTCGTAACGCGCGTGAACTCCTATACGCGCACACACTACACTCACCTGCGCAGTGATGTCGATAAGTTCTGGTTCCTTGAGTAGCCTGCCCTCACCGTCGTGAAGGTATTGCAACAGACATCCGTGTGTCATGAGCTCAGTCACAATGTAGATGGGTTCCTGTGCCTGAAAGAGATCCACCATACATACATACGTGTTAAGATATGTTGGTTTTTATCAGCGAGACTGAAAATATTAACTCCATGTCTGCCACATGTTAGTGTTTTCACACAAATTCTATAGACCAACATTTTGCAAGAGTTAAATGTTTCTCAAACTTCTGCCCTCCTAGTTATAATGGTACCAATAATCAAAACGGAACCGTTCTGCATTCATCGAGGGTCCCTAGTTTGTTGAATTCTTAATACCGCATTATTATAAGGAAAAGTCGTCCCATGATGCACCGCACAGCCATTTTCAGAATTTGTTTGCTGTCACGTCCGTTTGCGGTCTCATTCATTAGCACACGAAACATAAAGCGGACATGACGGTAAATAAAATCCGAATATGGCTGCGCGGTGTATCTTGGGACGGATTTTCCTTACATAGCGGTATGGGAGTCATTCCTTGCTACTTTCGCAATATTGCACAAGTACACGCAATCCTATGAAACTGCATTCTGTCTGGCACACTGAGGGTTAAACGTATCTCGCACTTCTGGCCTCCTAAATGTTATTCAGCGATGGTGGGACCAATCAAATCGGCAGAAACGTTCTGCGTTTATCAAGGGTCTATACTTCCGGGTTTTTTTGTAGCATTACGACGTGAAATCACCACATATCGAATCCTATGGGACACTTACTGCGCGTGCGTTCCGCGCGTGTCTACCATTCTATGGCAATACCATTGGAAATTTCATGTTTTGTTACAAATTTTGTCATTCCTAAAAAAAGTTCCCATTTGTATCGCTAGTTCCAATGATATAATGCTGATGATATCATATTAGTTCCATTAAATAAATGAAATTTTTGCAAATATGTTAATTACATTCGCGTTTTGGGGTCAAAAACACCCCTTTCATATCAAAAATAGGATGAAACTCAACGTAAAATCCCACTGTATGTCACCACAAACGATTTCCCACTCGACCCAATTTCGCTTTATGGTGTCTTCCAGCTTAGTTCCCATGAGTCATTGTGTAGTTTTTTCTAAGCTTTACGATGATGTAAGGATGATGTTCATTGATCAAACTTTGCGTTCGCGTTTTAGCTTTAAATAAACATGTGTCAGACCACAAGCCAATGGCAAAAGTTGTCATATTCGGGGCGGGCGCGTACTGTACCTAATACGCATCACCATGCATGGCGTAGCCGGGCCTGGGCCGGCCGCGCCGCATGCATGCATTTGCACTGCAACGCGCACCTATGCTATAGCGAGCGAGGTTAGACAATTATTATCGGTCTAGGTCTAATGTAGATCTAGTTCTGGTTCTGGTTGAATGCTGCATGCATGCACACAACGCCCTGGTCAGGCTAAGTGGGCTATCAAATTCAAGGAATATATCTAGGAGACATTTATGGTAGCAAAAGTATGATTTTGGGCAAAGTCATGTCCACACAGAGTTCGCTAAAAAAAAAAAATGCAGTGCAGTGCTCAGTAGTAGGCATGCAGCGCAGTGGCCTGGTCGGCCTCGCTTGTGCGACTGTGCGTGCGCCGCTGAGTATTGGCGCGCGCAAGGGGTCCAAAAGGCGTAAAAGGACTTGATATGACAATCAAACTTATACAATAGACCAAATCTTGCGTAAATATAGAACCTGAGTGAGTTCACGGCAAAGCGATTCTGCCCTAATGATTTGTCTCGTCATTTTGCAATTACTTCACATTCCTTTTACATGTAATTCATCCTGTGCTTAACCTAGACGTGCTTCTCTGTGTGAATCGTGCGCCTTCTTGGTGCATCATGGACTATCAGAAGAGTAAAACTTCTTCCGAGAGAAATACATAATGGCGAGCCTCACTTGAGTGGCAATTCTCTAAACCGCATATGGGGAACGTGCCTTTGGCACCATAGCGGTTAGACTATGGAACTCTATCCCCCTCCACATACGCAATGCCCCATCTGTCGATAGCTTCAAACGCGCTCTCAAAATATTCATGCTCTCCCATTAAGTACCTAATGTAGTTTTAAGAACTCTTTGGTCTATTTGTGTAGTTTATATTTATGTTGTTTACAATTATATGACGTTAATGTGTTCATTATGTAATTTGTTATCTTTAAAATGATTGTAAAGTGCATAGAGATTGTTGATATTATGCGCTATATAAATGTTTGATTATTATTATTATTAAGTCGTCCCATAATACACTGCATATCGACATCCGGATTTCAGTTGCAGTCGTGCCCGCTTCCGTTCGCATGCTCTAGTACAGTATACCGGAAGTGGACATGACTGTATGCAAAGTCTGAAAGTGGGTGTGCGGTGCATGATCGGACATTTTTTTTCCTTACATGCAGTATTGAGAATTAGCAAACCAGTAAATGGTATTTGTTATAAGCGATATCATGGGTTATCATAATTATTCACATATTATCGAGCGCTTCGGGTTACAGTTCTTACTAGGAAAGCGTTATATAAAAAGTGATTGTTATTATTATCCTTACAATTATGTTATTACATCAATGTTATTTTTATCATTAGTTCGATCATTATTGTTAGTAGTATTATCAATCACCTTTACTACAAATATTACAATCTAAATCATATTAGAATCAATATCATTGCCATTAGACCAATTAGAATTTCTGACATGTAACCGTGAATTCATGTGACCTAATTCTCAAATGAAATTTCATATTTTCAGTCCCCAAAGTATGGAAGGCGATTTCTTATTCAGGAAAGACACACGAAGCCAGTTATGAAAAACAGTCGCCTGATCTGAAGCATCGTGCGGCACATTCTTCCGCTAATCTTCCTTGACAATCTCTCCTTGGAAACCGTCACGTGCGCAAGCCCCAGACACCCGCGACCAGACAAGAGGGGAACAATAAACCTTAATCCATCTTTTAATGCTCATATAAGTCCCCTTCAAATCACTGCAAAGTTCACGAGTGGGTTATGTTATCCAGACAAAAAAAATCACCGTACCATGTAGTGCACACTTTCATGGTGTTGATAAATGATATTTAGAATATAGTAAAACTGCCGGTAATACGGTGTTGTTTTTAAGTTCTTATCTGGGTGACGGACTACGTATATTGCCCGAAACGTTGGGACTGATACTCTCTCTTTCTGAAAATTGAAAGCAACCTATATTTTACTTTATTTCCTGCACACTGCACTCTCTTTCTTTTTCTGTATAACTACTTTTTGAATATCTAAACTGTCGCCATCTCGAATTTTCTTTTTATATCTTATCCCATTCTTGTCCAGTGTACAAACTGAAAACTAATGCTACAAAACAGCTTTCTGTAAGTGTTTGAGATAAAGACAGAAATTCATTTTACGATGTTACGTTATCATTTTGGCTTCCGTTTAATTATCTGTATAAAGGTGTTCTCCCCTTTCCTCACATTCATGTAACAAGTGGATTATTAAAAGTATTACTTGATTTTGTATGGAAAAATTAAACAGCTGTTGTTGATAAATAAAATCAGAACAAAGGTAAAATGAGTCGAGTTTGCCTTGACATTCAGTTTGTTGTCTGACATGAAACGTTTTTCCTGAGATGACGTCACAATAAAATTATGTGCTTGCAGCCTAACCCTCAACGGGTGCTATGGTGCATGCCTAACCTAGCAACAGGGGGCCAATCCCTCCTGAGTGCAACCGTGATTTGAAAATAGTACCCATCCATATCTGCATAGCCCCCCCCCCCCCCCTCCTTTCCCCCACTCACCCTTCTCTCCCATCTTCTCAATGCATGTTTGGACACGAGCGCGCATATCACATACAGCTCAGTATAAATTGTTCTGGTCACGTCCTGCGTCCCTGGTTGCCAATATGTCGCTGCATTTAACACTCATGCTGTGAACCCATCCCGGGCTTCCGCCGTGACTCAGCCCATTCCTTCCACCGGGCCCGTTTCCACACGAGGGCCTTATTAAGAGAAGGACTATTTTCAGGTGTGCTATCTCTTAAGATCGCCGTGTGTGGCTATGAATAGTACCGGCGTGTGGCATGTTTGGGATCCAGCCAACCTTGATTTTACTTGAGGACAAGTGTATGTTCTCAACATATATCAATGCGTTTTAAAGCTAAGACGCTGGTTTGAAGCATATGTTCTGTGACACGCAAGTAGACCTACATCATATCGTGAAATATTTAACATAACTTATCCGTGTTAATCTAACATAATACATTGAAAATATGATGCGAAATCGCTGTAGTTCCTAGAATTTACAAGATCCTACTTTAACTTAAATATCATAGTAAAAAATATCGTGATTCATGGTGATATTGCAGGGCCAAACTTCAATTTGATTTCCAGTTGGAACTAATTCAAAACAGTTAGATCTCAAATTGGTTCCAAATTTAACAATACTAATAAAAGTTTGGATAATAAACAGCTATGATGATGCTAACATTATCGCGTAACGCTTTAATCGAATGAGATTAAAAACAAACAATACCATAATCATGATGATAATAACTTGGCTCGCGCCTCGTGTTAATAGCATTGCTTTGAGATCACCCTTTGCCTTTAGATTTAGACTATTCCCTTCAGAGCAGTCGATATTGTCATGACATTGCTATTGCCTGTCCGGGTAATGATCATGACAAGACAAATAAAAAAATATTCACAACGACAGTTATTTTGGAGTATGATTGTTGTGTTCTTACCTAGTACTATTAGAATGATATCCATCGAATAAATTATACGCCATGAATTTTAGATTGAGAGTTGACCGATTTAAAAAAAAATCCTTATTCCGTGAGTGCAACGCATTCGAGCATCAAAGGTAACGAGGCGTGTGATTGGATAAAAGCTTCGAGTCACGTGATCTCCTCCCTGCTGAATTGTCGGCTGCTAGTGACCTTGCAAGTAGGTAATCGGGTACACTGAACTAGCACGGTAACATGACCTCAAGTATACAAGTCCCCCCTCCTCATCCTGCTTACTCCATTTGCAGGGTTGGACATACTATAGGTAACAGCTCGACGCCCCTTTCTACACCCCCCCCCCCCCTCCATCCCGTATGCTTACCTTTGGGGTAAAAAAAAAGCATGTATTGCTTCTAAATCATGCGCAAAGAGCATGTTGCTTCAACGTGCCAAATGATCCACTTGGATGGACTACGCGTTCTACAAAATGTTCGCCCTCATGGTAGCATGGGTACATCGCAATTATTGCGCTAACTTCTAGTTGTTTAAATATTCAATAAGATTATTCTGTTTCACTTGTATGATGCATGTGGAGATGTTGATCCCATTTCTTCGTTTGTGTAACATGGCGTTTTTCATCAGTTGATCTTTGTTGCCGTTTTGGTTGATAGCCTAATCATAATTATTATCTTGTATGTTTGTGTTAACTATGTTCAAGTACTTAATATGTATTGCATTGTATGGTGGCCCCATGGAGAACAGTACAAGCCTACTGCTGGGGGTATCCCGTATAAAAAGAGACTTAATAACAAAGAGATAGATAAATAAATTCCTGGCTCCACGGTTGAAAGATCTTCACCTTTCAAGCAGGGAGATGTGAGTTTTACCTACATCTCTCTATTTCAAGTAGCTCTATAGTCCTTACCCCCTCCGAGCATATGGCAAGCAGCGCAACCAGCTTGGGATGCCGCAGCTTCTTCATGATGTTGGCTTCCTGCAGGAAGGCCGTAGGGTCCATAGCGCCCTCTTTCAGTGTCTTTACGGCAACCATCACTGTGTCGTTCCACAGACCTGAGGCAAAGAAAGGTTCATTTATTGTATTTTCCTTATGATATGTTAACCATGCCCCATATTTTCATATATTGCTGATATATAATTATTTCATAATAAATGTGGTATCATGGTAATGT
The DNA here is from genome assembly GCA_963669155.1 of Arbacia lixula. NCBI lineage: Eukaryota > Metazoa > Echinodermata > Echinoidea > Arbacioida > Arbaciidae > Arbacia > Arbacia lixula. The sequence goes on along the minus strand of OZ022586.1, from coordinate 14,725,020 downwards.
GACGCGAGCTCCCATTGAAGAATAGTGGTAATTTGTTTAACACTGCAAACTGGCAATGGGCTATCCGCCGTATCCTGTGAAATATTGTATTCATCGTTGTATATTGATGTACGGAAATAAAAACAAACAAACAAGCAACTTTTTTATTGATAAGAACAACAAAAGCTTGATTAAATCTTAGTATATTTACGACTATTGACACAAACCACATATGGTCAGCCAACTTTCATCTTTACCATGTTCATACATAAGGTTTGTAAAGGGTTATACAAAAGCTTTAAAATGTATATCCAAAGAAGCTAACATTCTCCCACGTCAACGAGCTAGGCAAACCACCCAGATAAGGGAACAAGTTGAAATGTCGAATGTTTTCTAGGCTACATCTGACAGCATCATTCCTGTGAACCAGAATGTATGGTGTTTCATGAAGTTTCTATCATACATGGGCAAATTTGAAAATGACAGCCGGAATTACTCTCTCAATGCCAAGTCATGAAAGACAAAATATTACATGCTTCATAGACCTATCTTACTTATGGGTTTAACACAGTCATCTATAAAATATGCACACCGCATTTTCTGTCACGTACCTTCCCAGACCTCGCCGAACTGGCCGTTGCCTAGTCTCCTAACCAGTTTTATCGACCGACGCGGTATCTCCCAGACGTCCTTGCTGATCTCGAACATGTCTGGCTTTTGTCTCGGACAGGCTGTCATGAGTCTACACACCAGGCCGTCGGCTTGTGCTAGATCGACCAAGGGATGTCAACATTTAATCACGTTGATAAATTAAATATACGCTACACACAATTGAGTATATCACTCAAAACTCTCTTTACATATCTTTTTACAATAAAAAAAAAACATGGAAAAGCTAGGCAATTAACGAAATGCTGTTCGCTAGAAAATGATGACTTAACATTTCAGTTAGAAAACAAAAACAACCTTTAAGCTATATTCCATGATGTGAGGTCAACGTAAGATCTGTACAGGTCATGCTTATTTTGCATGACTTTATCAACAGTTCACTTGTTACACTCAAATCTATGGAATAACGGCGAGATTTAAAAGCTCAAATTTGTGAAGCTCAATTTTGAGGATATTCATGATTATTCTTTGTATCAATAGTATACTTTGAATGATTTACAATGTTTCGGCAAGTGACTTTGCGATTGTGCAGGGATAGGACAACAAAATACAAGACACAGACAAATATTGAAATAAAGAGAAACGGATTAGCATGTGAGTCACGGTGAATAGGTCAAGACGATTCTATCCACTCTTGTCATGCTTGTGATATAACACATAAACAGGGTATATGAGAAGTGTTAGGAAATTGAACTTTTGGTCTCTTTTCTGCATGATCACGTCCTTTTTCTTCCCAGCTATATAAGCACGAGAGCTTGCTGTCCTCCTTAAACTTCCTAAATCAAGACGGCACCATTATGCCAAACATAAATGTATATTATTAGCCTAATTTCCAGGCTTTTTGGCCATTTTATATAACAACAAGTATGCGTTTATAAAGTTAAATACTGACAAGCCTGTTTATCAACTTCTCATTTCATCACGAGAAGAAAGAGAGCGATTAGTCTTATGTAGGCAAACGTGTTCATGGTAACGTTTGGATTTATAAAAAGGCCAAAAGCTTTGATACCAGGCTAGAGTATTAGGAGCCACCTAGGCCTGGCAAGCACTTGCTCATAACTGTACCGGAAGCACTTCGACTATCAACTTCCGGGTGAGTCCAAAATTAGGGTTGTGCCCTTTCACTGTGGTTTGAAGTAACAAACATCGGAGAGTCGCGTTTAGACCTGCTTTGGGGTCACCTGCATCTACGTGACTTAGCCCGAACCATGCTAACACAAGATTCGAGAACAACTATTCCAGTAAAAACCACGCTTACGTTAACGGACTCTTCTATCAAGACATTATTCAAACGAGCCATACATTTCAATTTCATTTTTTCTTATTCATATTTCTGTTCAATACATGTAAAATAAAAGCAATAATACATCAGCATAGTCAGTCTTTGACATAAACAAAACTAGTATAATGATGCAAAATATTACATAATGGTCAATATCAAACATACAGTGGATATAGGTAAAGAAATATGAATGGGGCCTATTTAAAGCAAGCTTGTAAATCGTATAGACCCCAAAATAATGTGGATTAAAAGAACACTTCGGAGTACGGATAAACAAATTGACCAAAGAAATGAAGAAAAGAAAACATAAACAACTCAAGAAACAACATGGCAGTCGAGAACAAAAATCAAAAATCAAAAGGCGTACGATTAATCCAGCAATACAACAGAAAAGTGTGCGAGCGAGGAATAGACAAACAAAACCAAACAAATCAGGAGAAGTCAGGATGAAATACAATAGTGCTCAAGCTTCTACGAAGGCAATTCGACTGTTGACTCAGTATTGAATATGTATGGATAAGTATAAATATGTATACATTAATCTCAGTCATGTTGTGCAACCATATTTAATTACTGCTGTGTACATATCATGGTAACTACACCATGGCAACCGAGATAATGCGCAGAACGCACACGTTGTTGCCGTAGTAATTACAATTGATTACAATAATGTTACATATATATGCAATATGGCATTTCAAATCTAAGACAACACCCCCACCCCCTCACCCTGCCTCCCATAAAACGCATACATTATGAGAATGACGGATGACGGTTCAGCTTGGTCGTCAACTAAAAAGGTTTCCCTATAATTACCCAATAATAAAACTCCCCACTTTACAGTCACGAAAGTGTAATTGCAATATACCCATTGTTATTCTACCACACTACACTGTCTATTTTAGTACAATTTGAGGAGGTGACACGGTTCCTAACAGGCATGACATGAGGAACTGGAAGTGGTCTTGCTGCG
>OZ022586.1:14504617-14717117 GCA_963669155.1 Arbacia lixula | reverse complement strand
TAGTCAAGAACTCCCATTATTACTCGCTCATTCTATTTTCATTTCATCTAATTCATTTTCGGTTTAAACGTCGGAAACTTGCGCTAAAACAGTCTCATACAAGTGTTTCGAATTAACTATTCACCCCATAAATGGGTCAAATATCCTGAAAAAAATAATACATGGTGTTACTGCAAGTCTTACTTTCATTCTAAATAGTATATTTAAATACACTCGCACTATGACAACATTCAAAGAATATTCAATGATTCATGAGTCCAAAATTATAGGAGTTCTGGGGAGAAAATCATCGATCGTTTTGCAATGCTTTGTTGCATATACACCCCTCGCCTAAAAAAAAAACTTTTAACACAATGCACATGTACATGACTTGTGCGGTTACATATGTACATGTAGACATAGTAGTGTGAAGTGGGCTTAAATCACTTTCTGCTTCTGCGACTGATATCAAATACACATGACTCACATCCGGTGTGATATATAGTTCAGTTAAGGGAACTGCTCACTGTAAAACACATGTTATCGCTTCTGTTTGCGAGCCTCCTGCAATAATAACGTCGGTTGATTCAATCCGCGCATAACATGTGTAGGCGCGTATAATTCTATGTTACATTGTGCATGCAGTGTATTGCATGTGTAGAATGAATAGCACATCCCCATTGAAGGATAACAAATATGCGACACTGTGTTATTGGCAAAATTATGATTTCCTGCAGCTAGAAAATAATTAGGTTATGTTGAATTATACTTTTATTTATTTTCTAAATATCATAAGAATGGAACAAGAAAGCCAAATTCAGTAAGATTGTTGTACAATGCCGCCCTGTAGGTAAACTATGGATCAGATTTTAAGAAAAAAAAACTTTTTGAAGAATCGATTAAGGTTATATATCATTGTCTCCATTGAATGGGCAGCAGTATGTATCTTTAGAATAATATATTGATAAATATATAGTACACGTTTCCCCCCCCCCCCCACCCCCCCCCCCCCCACCCCACTCCCATCTCTCTCCCTCTCTTTCTCTCTTTTTTTTTATATATACTATTCCAGATATAAATCGATCTATCTTCTTATTTTTCTCATTTTCTCTCTCTTTAAATCACATTTACATAAATCACTACTACTAATAATTACTGCATTTAATTCCAGGGCATGCATCGGCTCCACCCTATGCCATCTCGGGGTCCATGAATGGAGTAGCATATTAAGCTTATTTATTCCATTATCAAATTACCTACTTTCATTCAAAGTAATCTTTAATTTGCTACTTATGTAACTCTTACCACAGCAATACCATGTCAGTCGTACCTTTCAAATGGCTTTCACTCGGTAGTTATCATGGTTATGTCTAATGCAAAAACTATGCTACCAAAGACGCTGTATGTTGATGTGTTTATGTGTGTGTTATCGGTACACAAGCATGTGATAGTAGCATGAAAGGAGTTAACCGATTCGTGTTTCCCAGGTAATTGAGGCTAATTCAGATCATTTCCTAGGGAAGCTCGGGGGCGGGCCGACGAGGAAGGGGACATTTGATTTACCCCCTCCCACTATAGGAGCGCGAGTTCACTACTCTACCCCACCCCCTCCTCACTTAATCACACACACTCACAAAAACATATCGAAGCTTCGGTTGTTAATCCTTACCATGTAATTTTGAAGGCACTTATCAACGACATTTTGAAGAAAATTTAGACATATAGGAATTATCTTTCCATCCATCGCTATATGTTTATATCTCTTACTTATTCTCATATCTCACCATCTCTTCCCTTCTTTTTCCCCTCTGGATATACATGTATTTTCATAAACATATTTATATTTCTCTCTCTCTCTCTTATCACGTATCTGGGTCTCTCCGAATATGATGGTGTCGATGTTTTGTCGTTAGAAAGACGAGGCAAATTTCGGATTAGCAAAATACTGTTTTTATATTAAACCAGGATAACAAAAATGTGTTTTTTATTGTCGGCATTTCAATGGCCAAGACACTTTCAAAAACATTTTGATAGGGAGCTGAAGGGGTTATCAATATCCAATATAGCACTTACCAATATTTGAGACCGACTACCTTAATCCTTGCGAAGATCCATAACAAGAACATGAAGGAAGAGAATATAAAATTTGTTGCCGATTGACTTACTCTTCTGACTGTAACAGATCTGCAGGCTCGATGTAGTTTCGCGGAACATAGCCCTCACGTTTTGATACGACGGATGAAGCTAGCCACCAGTTTGGATCACTGCATAGTTAGTAAAAGATACGAAGAAAATAAATAATCAGGAATCTTTTCATAATCATATCATTTCATTTCAAAATTATTCAAACCTGGAAGTGTCATGATCTAATCTAGGTTTATTACGCTTCCTGTAATTTTTACGTCAATTTGCTCCAAACATTGAGACCACTTTACATATTTTGGTACATATCGCTGATTCGTAGTGAAATATGATACTTAAAGTCGTGCATAAATTCAGCAATAATCAATTCATCATATTTTCCCAGTCTGTGCGTGATAAACGTATCAAATACAAACACTTGTGTGTGTTATTTTGTCATTATTTTAAAATAGTACTAGGTGTACAAAAATATATCTTTTGACACTTTTGAAAAATAATTAGACATAAGTGACACATTAGTGCCATTCTCATTGGGCTTAACAAATCGTGAAGTTAGGGTGAAATTTGCCTAGCAACCGAACCAAAAGCCGAATGGTCCTATTATCCCTGTCCCCAAACTTCTCGATTCTTCTAACTTGTTAAGCCCCGATGAGAATGACACTATTGAATCAAACTGAAAATTAGTTCTTTTCAAAGCAGGTTTCGTGACATTTTATCGATTGTTATTCTCGTAACAATCCTGTGAATATGTAATGAGATTTTCACTTTTTGACAAATTTGGACCTAAAGTATGTGTGTAGGTGTGTGTGTGTGTGTGTATGTTTGTGTGTGTGTGTGTGTGTCTGTGTCTGTGTGTGTGTGTGCGTGTGTATGAGATGATTAATTCAGAGCACAACAATGACCATTCTGTGTCACACCTGTCAATCCACTAGCAACTGCCATCAAAATGTCATCAATAATGCATGTGCTTCTGGGAGAAAAGAAGTTGCGGTTGACATGTGTGATGCACAATGGCCATTGTTGTGCTCTGATTAATTATGTGATCTACACACAGATGTTTAGATCCAAATTTGTCCAAAAGTTAAAATCTTATTAAAAATTCACAGCATTAGGCCTACTACAAGAACATGAATTGATAAAATGTCACACAACCTACTTCTAAAAGCATTGACACCCCTTGACTTTGGGATGTGTCAATTTCAGCTTGATTTGAGTTGTAGCTTTTTTCAATCATTTTTCAAAAATGTCAACAATTTTGTTTTAACACCTCGTATAAACCAATATATATCATGCAATACTCATTGACATGAAAAATGGCCTGATACGGAAATGTCAAATTCGAATGACTAATCCCCTAAAACTCTTTCTTTTTGTGAATATATAAAGATCCCATTTCTTCAGAACTTGGCTACACTTCATAACAAATATCTGCACCATCCAAGATATTGTTCTCATAGCCACCACGTACCACCAAACGCCAGAGTCCGTTACGATTACACGGCAGGCAATCGAATCTAGCATAAAATGGTTTGCTTCAGTTCAATACGCACCGCCCTTTTGTTTTATCAATTCCATTCCAGGCGTGCAAAGTTTTTTTCAAGTAAATTTTGGCAAAAGAACAATAGAGGAACCGTGGATCCAGAATGCAAAAATGGAAGGGGCGGGCGGCACATTTAAAAATAAAGGGGCGCAGACTAAGAGACCATTTTAATTTCATATGTATTCAAATTTTATGCATATCGTTCCAACAATGCATCATTAATGGTAACCATGATAACCGCAAAGCTTGTCCAAGGTTTGTCCGAGTAGGAACAACTAGTAGATTCAGTTTGCATTTCACCCATTGAAACTAAATCACGAGATACAAGTTGATGTAATAACGCGGCACTAGGCAGTAAGGGGGAATGTTGTGAATACATTACGACTGCAGGTAAATGCGATAACGCGCTACAGCGCAGTGAAATGAAAAGTTGGGAATACACAACAAAAATAGCTTACTGTCTTGGACATTGTTGTGTCAATGTGTCAATGTGTCAACATACGTTCAGAGTGTGAATCTCAAAAGATCCACTACTGCTTTGACTTACCTTTTATTTGTGATGATCAGAATTTCTCCCTTTCTGAACGTCAGGTCATCTGCCGTCCTTGCCTCGTAGTCATACAAGGCCTTATAGCGCTCACCTGCAGCTGTTCAGAAGGGTGAAGACGGGGGATTCAACATTGTGTTAACCCTCTCATTACCAGTGGCAGGACAATGTGATGTGGGGAATTTCATTTTCTTTTTGTACTGTGAGGGTTAAAGGAAAGTTAACACATTTTGAATTTTATAAATGTAATACAATCAAGAAAAAATGAAACTGTGAATACAGATTTGAATCTCACATGGTCTTTGTTTTTAGATTGATTGAACAACAGCCAAATCACATTATATATAATCTATCGTCTCATCGCAACACGTTCAATTGTTTCGCTAATCAGAGAAACAGTTTGGTAAGCATTTATTATACATGCATGTAGGTTTACATGTTGAGAGTGTAGTACTAAATACTGGTCAGGGAATATCAAAATTTTCAGTAACACCATAAAGTTGTATTCTTTAGTAAAATATTACCGTCTTATCGGGTGCAACTTGGGAAGGAAAACAGAAGAGAAGAAATTTACATTGCGACGGAATTTGATAAAACTTACAAAAGATTTTTTTCATTTATTTTTTTTACATTTAAATCGACAAAAATATATTGAATATTAATTCAGAACAAACTGAGAGTGGAAGAGAGGTTGTTGATCAAAGAGAGTTGTGCGCTCTTCACTGTTGTTGTTACAACTGAAAAAAATGGGACATAATTTATGTGCTGAAAAAATTACAATGACTTGCAACAAACGTTTGCTTTCTTTCAATCACAAAAAGATATTTTAAAAGTCATCTTGATGTTTCGGGTAGTTTTCTTTGTCCAACATCCCAGGAATCACCCGATTGACAAACGTTTGAAAGAACCCCTTTAACATTAACGCCCGTTCTGCAGGTTGATGCATCATAATGCGTATTGATAACACACAATGACAAAGGTGGATCGACCAAACATGACTTATTTTGCTTTCGGTTCGTGGACGTACACGCTCAAGCTTGTTGATTCTTGGGGTCAGCATAATAAGGCGATGGATAATCGATTCACATATGTTCAGAAAGTTATCGGACGGGCATCCGGAGTATATTTCCGTTTGAAAACGCTAACCTGCGATGCCTGCTTTCTCCCAGTCAAGAAAATATCACGGTGTGTGAATGATAGGTCTTGTGCAAACAGAAACCCACAACAATCAATCTAGATCAATATGAAATAAACGATAGCATTGATAATATGGAGTGTGTATGTGTTGGAGGGGGATTGCTATTCAATCGATGGGTAAAATCAGGACCTTGAATGATGTTGGTGTTACATTGTATTTCTAGGTTTCCATGGTGAGTGGTTATTTCCCAATAGTAAATGTTTCGCCAGCACCATGTGGTTGAATGATTTCCTGAATATAATATTGACATACATGTATTTACAGGTCTACTGCACTTTTGAGACATCTAGATTAACAGCAAAGGTATTACAAATGTAAAATATGCCTACACAGCAGTGAGGTAGCGATGGGTCGGGACGGGGTGGGGTGAGCTGGTTAAGGTGGAGTAGGGGCTGACCTGTCACCGTAGGTGTGCGAGGAGGTGTAACGATGCCCCCCTTCCACTACTAATAACACCACCACCACACCATAACATGTGTGAATGTCCGGTTCTGCCTTCTCTTCAATCACCCCAGCATAAAAACCGCAATTTTAATTATACCATAATGCCATGTTACGTATTCTGGCGAATTTGTCTCCCAATCTAATTGCTGAGTAAATCAGTTTTTTAGGTTACATGTTGGTAATTATTTAGTTGATTAGCTAGTTGGGTGTAATCGAGACATATGAAAGTACATAATTAGTTTGTTATTCAATGAGATATTAACCCTGTGTGTGCCATGTGTGTATTTGTTCATAATTATTGCACATAAATCCCATAAATCCCATGCTCATTTAGTTATATACGTAGGTCAAAGCTGTTTCACTGCGTGTATATTATGGTTAGTTGATGAATCTCTCTCGCTAATCAATTACTCATGACTTACTCATTTAGTCAGTTCATTCGTTTTAATAAACTTGTTTTGATCATTGATCTCATTGTGGTGATTCATGTGCATGTGAGTAAACGAATGTCAAAGCTTCTACTTCGTGGTCTGACAGCGACCTACAAACATGAGTTCACCACCTTCAATTCAATTTACCGTACACTATCTGTGCAGGGTTTCTCAGTTCCGTTGTAGGTTGACCATGTGGAAGAATGTACGTGGGCATCAAAACGGTATCACCTCAATCTACAATCTACTCCTAGATTTCTCTTTGAATCACATCCGATTTCCCATTGTCGTAATCAGTTCAAATCTTGCCTGTTGGAAAACCCTCCGTTATATGCTAGTAAAATACTACGAAACAAAACCCCCGAGGAATTTAGCAATACCAACATTGACCAATATTGATTGTAGTGACAATTAATATTTAGACCGTTAAGTGTTGTTATTGTTCAATTTAGCAGTCGTTTAGACTATTGGGCCCCTGTTACATAAAGCTTATCATTGATGGTACATTTATCTTGAATTGCATTGGCTGTAAAGCGATGTTACCATTGATGGCATAGGTTGCAATCAATGTTAAGTTTTATGCATGGGGCTCTGAACTCGTAACCATTATATCTCCCTTCTGCCCTGATTTGCCGGGGAGGTGGATTCAACGATATTTACACAATATATTCGACCTGCAAGTGGCAGAAACCATCATAACATCAACATGTTGCTATCAACTCAAACACGTCCTCACATACCTGGATTTCAGGGCACATATAATTGAAGTCATTCCAATCAACCTACCGTGTTTAAACGATATCGACGGGGAGATCCCTCCGCCGGGGTCCATACTTGAGCCGATGGCCCCGCCCCCGTTGTCATGGAAACCATGGTCGTCCTGCGAGTGGTCTTTCTTCTTGGGCGTGGCCTTCTTGTTCTTGCGCATCTTGTCCTTCATCACCTTCGACGACGACGACTGGACGGTGATCGTCGACGCGCCCTGGTCGATGCCGTCGCCCATCTCCCCCGACTCCCTATTGCCCATGGCTGGCTGGTGGTGGCTCGACTTGTGGACGATTTTTGAGAAGTGCGAACTGACCTGTGGTAGAAACGTAACAAATGCGTGTGTTAAATGGGATAACGTACCCACTGGGTACAGTAATGAGGGTTTATTAAGATTTCAGTCGTCGTTACTAAGCACCTTAACCATATAACATTATTTACATGTATATGATACTATATCAAATAAACGACGACGACACCGACATTGTCGAACTCTTATAAAAAGAACACACTCCTGTATCAAGTCTTCAATGATTTGCCCTCCACTCCGCTCTCTCATGAGGTTTTTCCTGACTCCTTCAAATTTCAAGGAAGGTTAATCGTATGCTAGATCAGGTTTAGATATCATCAAAAAGGTATATTTTCCTCGATAAAAACTAAACAGGGTTATTTTTATTTTTACCAAACCCTCTTCATATGTCGCAATGAAAGAAAGGGTCCAGACATTCCAACAGGTTTTGATGTTTTATTCATATGACATGTACCAATCATGTGAGTGCATATTCTTGTATATTTATATTATTTTGTGTAGGTGCATTTATGTAGACCAATTGCATCCGCCATTTTGAAGAACGAACCTCACATAGAGTTGTCACATGATTCACGTGATTAACTTTTGAAACCTGTTAAATGATATTGTTCATACCAATTTACATGTTAACGCTGGTTTGCGTCGGTGTGTATACGTCATATTGTGGTTTAGGCTGTGAGATCGGGTATAGCTAACCCGAAAAATAGCTACGTCACGTTGTCACGTGATCAGCATCACGTGGTCTCTTATCGCGTAAGTCCGCGCATCCTGTGCGAAAGAGTAGCGAGTTTGGCTTTAATCCTGACAAACGTTAACGGTACTTAAGGTGAAAATCTTTTCTCTAAATGCTGGTCCTACATACTCCCTATGCACATCCATCGAACCTGCATTAGTCGTATATCAAAGCGAATATCGCAGATAATCCATCTCTCAATCCTAATTAATGCGACAAATGCAGCGGCATGATTATTACGGCCTTACGTTGTTTACGTCCGCTCACCAATCGTACAGAGACAGAACGCATGCTAACAGCATACGACTGACGATAAGCAGCGGTATGGTGAACGCAGAACATCACACGCTGCTCGAAAATCGGGCGGATTTCTTTAGATGTTCTCTCCTAAGGGGTTGTCTGATAATCAAACTTAAGTAGATGTGGCATTAGTAGGCCTCCGAGAGATAGGTGTGTCAACACTCGCAAAAATCTGGGCCTGACACGCTTCCTGATTAGTTTATGTATAACGCAAAACGAGATGAAATAATTGTTAACACTGGGAAATGATACATAATTATACACACACCATGTGAAAGTTTATATTTCTCTTACTCTTGCGCTCTTTATTTCGTTTCCCGGTATCTTTGTGTATGTGTCTGTCTTGCCGCTTTTCATCTCCTTTTACTCCAAGTACATTTCCTCACTCGCATCTCTTTAGTTCTATCTACTGATCCATCTGCCTCGTTCTGTCTCTCTCTGAGTCCATCCCTCTATACACCCCTCCCTCCCACCGCACCCCGTCTCTCTCTCTCTCTCTTTCTCTCTCTCTTTCTTTCGCTCTGTCTTCTAACCTTGTCCACTTTCTATTTATCTATGTTTAAACGTACTCCAAGGACTTCTTCATCGTTCATTGCGTTTTCTTTCTTTGTACTCTCTTTCTACTTCTCTCTCTCTCTCTCCCTCTCTCTCTCTCTCTCTCTCTCCCTCTCTCTCTCTCTCTATGTCTCTTTTACTCTGTCCGCTAACCTTGTCCACCTTTTGTCTGTCTATCTATGTTTAAACGTGCTTCAAGGACTTCTTTATCGTTCTTTACGTTTTATTTCTTTGTACTATCTTTCCACTTCCCCCTCTCTTTCTTTCTCTCTTTCTTTCTCTCTTTATCTCACACACATATACACACATACACATACACACACCACACATACACTATCATATATCAATTCCCCTCATTCCAACTGAGTAATGAATGAGTAATGATTCCGCCATAAAACATACGACTAGCAATTATGCAAGACAGGCGGGGGGCACTTGGAGTTTAACGGAAAAGCCAGACAATAATGTCGCATCAATTCAGGTCACTGAGAAAAAAAAATATACACAAGAGCATTCGAGGATGTCTAGTAACAATGGTAACTATTGAACACCGAACAAAGCATTGTTAGGTATTTGAGATTTAATAGGGATCTAACTCATTGAAATGGCGTACTTACGATAAAAATAGTCAGTAGGATTATGTCATTATTGGCCAATTTCTGTTTCAGACAATCGAGTCGAATCCACTGAAAGGGCGTACGTAGCATTAGGTTTTCACCAGGATTATGCCATAGTTGGCCTCTTTCTGGTTTACATAATCCATCACTATCTGGTGAACATGTACCCTAGTTTAAAATGCGCGTTCAAAAATCATAATAATGTCTTAGCCAAAAGTGCTTCAGATAGCGAAAAACATAATCATGATAGTAGTAAAGAAAACGAAAAGGTCTTGTGAAATGAGTACGCTGTCAGTTGGTCGTAATATGAGCTTCTCATTGATTGAAAACGACCACAAGAATAAACTATAAGTGATTAATAAATATAAAGTACATGTAGATATATTCATTAAAGAAATGTTTAGGCATACACCCAGTAGTGAGGATAGCGTTCTCCATTTTGTAGATGAATGAAGAAGATATCAGGATTTATTTATAAAATGGAGCTCGCTTTCGTTCTACCATGTCTACGTACATGCTTTAAGCAATCAAAATTACCCATGAAAGCCATTTCACTAAAGGTAAATACACATGTCATGCATACAGGAATAATACCGAAACACTCAGGTAGAATATTGCTCTTTTAAATTTCAATGTCTATAAGTACAAGTGCAAGGTTGAAACCAAATTCCATTCTTGTACAGAGATCTTTCATAAGGCTGTGAAAAAAGACACTGTCATTGATCATGAGTGAAATGTGCATGCTCAACGTATAATTTGTCTCGGCAACATTCAAATGGAGGGGGAGTTATTGAAAATCAGCAATGTTCATTATGATGAGAAAAAAAAATCATTAACAAGAGGGATTCTTACATGATTTAGATATATAGATATATTGTATAGCATGCATCGGCCATTTACATTGGGTTAATTATTTTAACTTAATATTTGACACTGTCCTACTTTATCCTGTATCTTTTGCACACAAATATTTAGTGCTGTACTTAATTGTCTGACACGGAAAGTGTTAGTGCCATAACACAATGTCTAGGCTCAATCATGTCAATCTCAGTTTCCGTTGGGTGAACATGGCTAATATTCTTATTTCTTAGTCGATTTTTTATCGGGAGAGGGGCATGTCGAGTCCAATCCACATACGCTAATTACTCATTTGTTGTAGTGTCACTATCCGCATCTTCTTCTGAATATTTTAAGCGTTGTTTTTAAACCCTGCGTTTGTCTGACAGACTTCTGCTTTAAATGCATGAGCGGCACATCAACAAATAAAGATCACATGTACGAGTGGGATTTATCATTGACAAGTTTATACGAGTCCTGGCTATGGGTAAGAAATAACCTTTTTCAGTAATGCATGATTTGTTTATGATACATTGGAACCTGTATTACAAAGGCCACTGAAGGGAAATATGGTCCTTATGCAGTGTGAGCCGGTAATCTTTATGTACAGGTTTACATAAGTATATGTTTTAAGAAGAATCATTATTCAAGAGAAACGCAAATGCGTTCTTTACAGACAGGTGGTCTTTGGAAACATGTGGTCGCTAAATCACATTTCACTGAATACCTTACGTGTTTATTAACCCTTTGTGTATCGCTGTATAACTTGATGTGCGTTACTTGCACACAATTGCACCATTATAATTAGTGGCAAATGAAGATTTAACGTTGTAGTGTTGCAATGTTCTTTACAAACAGGTGGTCTTTCTTAACGTGTGGTGGCTAAATCGCATTTCACTGAAATACCTTACGTGTTTATTAACCCTTTGGGTATCGCTGAATAACTTGATGTGTGTTGCTTGCATTGCACCATCATAATCAGTGAAGATTTAAAGTTGTAGTGTTGCAATGTCCCTAACAACAATACATGCACGCGGTTCGTTATCACCTGTAAGTAATAATTAGGGAGAGCTGCATCAAATCACGTCCGTGTGAAGGTGTGAAAGTACCGTACAAAAACAAGCTACGATTCACACTTATTATCATGTTAAGCTACTGTTCCCGGAAGTTTCAATTCACCTGTGTCGTAAATGTATGTAAATAATACATACCATGACAGATACAATGCTGAACAATGGTTAACATTTGAATTACATGCTATTGAGGAAGAATGTTAGTGTATATCTGGATCCATTCTACAGTACTTCGTCTTCTGGCTATGTTTCTAATCCAAAATGCGTTAATTAAATTAAGCTTTGATTTCCGGATTCAGGTGAAGCATGGTAAAGCAACATGACGTCACCTCATTTAAGAGAAGAAGGATCAATGTCCGGTAATGTCATTGATATAGTGTGTAGTTTCTGGCTTACTATCGGTTTCTACTTCAGCCAAGTATACACATATAGAAACATACAGTGGATTATAATTTTGCGCTCAACGTATACATGGTATAACATGAATTTTTATTGTACTTCATCCAAGTATACACATATAGAAACATACATTGGATTATAATTTTGCGCCCAACGTATAATATGAATTTTCATTGTTACTTGGCTCAACCTAGACGGGCCGGTGTTTCAATTAACCCTTCCTATTCCAGACAAAATGGTGCTGTATGAGAGTCGTGTGTATCGATTGGTGAAATATTCTACAAGTGGCGTGTTAATGGTTAATACAGCACATTCCCTACAAGACCTAGCTACTTGTGTTCATAGGTACTACATGAGATGTTGTATACCGACAGGCATGCATATATAAGCATACACAAGAGTTACACTTTTCAAAAGTTATAAAAACATTACCGCATCGTGTACGTGTGAAGTATTCGAATCATGCGTAGTTCGTAAGGAAAGTGAGCATCTAACAAGCGACTCGTACATAACATAACATTACCTTTCTGAAGGAAAACATGTTTACTAGATCCCTCGAATACGTCAAAGGTTCACAGAGATAATCCAAATATTCCCAAATCTTTCCCTCACTCTGAAATTCAGTCACTGGGAGCGAACGAAAAGACGCCAACTCAACTATGAAAATTCAGCTCACGATGAGAGCTTTAGTTGTAGAATCGATCCTCCTCCAGTCGTGGTTTGATATCGGATACTAATAAAATCTCTCTGGACTCCTTTAGCAAGTCACAGATTGATCATAGAGTTATCGAAAAACCGTAGACCGCCCAGATATGTCCAAGTGTTCCCGCGAATGGCCGTCCTCTCACCGTTGTCCTGAATGTCCGGACGGTTTCTCTTTGGGGGATGCGCGCTGGCTGTCTAGGTAGCGTGAAACTCCATGGCGTGATTGAAAGTGAGCGCAAGATTTTTTTTGAGGGGGGATACCATGAAGTGAAGGCGGGAGAGATAGGGGGAAGGGGGAAAATGTGGATCGAGTCGGGTTTTTTTTATATGGAACTCCCAGCATCGATGACGGATAAGGTAATCTACCGCGAATGAGGGGTCAATCATCGATGCTACAAAGAGACCAAGTGGCGGGAATCTGCGCTTCTCTCGTTATCTCTTTCTCTGCCTGTCATATATGTCTGTGTGTCTGTTTATCTGTCTGTCTGTCTGTCTGTTTGTCTGTAAGTCTGTGCAACCTTCTGTTACTCGCCATCATTCATTCTGTAATGCTCTAATCTCTCTGTCTCTTCCGAAGTGTGTCCCCATATTCTCTCTCTCTCTCTCTCTCTCTCTCTCTCTCTCACACACACGCACACACACACACTCAATCTGCCTGTCTGTCCGTCTCTTCTCTTTGTCTATATTATATCTCTCACACTTCTTTCTTCGTTTCTCACTCTCGTTGTTTCGCTCAATCGACCCTCCGTCTGTCTTTCCCCCTTCTTCCCTCTTCTCTCTCGACATATTCATCTTATCTTTCTCCCCCGCCCCCCCCCCCCCGCCTCTCTCTCTCTCTCTCTCTCTCTCTCTCTATGTATATACTGTTTATATTCCTCTCTCTCTCTATCCCTCTCTACCTCTCTCACTCAGCCATGGATGAGCTAATCCTAGCGATCTCTGTCTGCACGAAAACCCTGGCAGTCTCATGGCTAAGATTAATAAAAACATGCGTGACTCGTTTAGGTCTTATAAGTTCTGCAGTACTTTCTTAAGAACACTATTCATGCACACACGCATACACACACACACATACACACACACAAACATAATATATCTATGCATGTACATTGGTAGTTCTTGCAAAATTGAGAACCGATATACCTGAACTAGTTTTAGTTAATTTCTTGTTAAAGGGCTTCACTCCACATCACGTGTTTAATTTTGTCCATTTAACAAATATTTTATAAATGGTTCTCACTTTTAGAAAATAAAAGCACGTCGAGTCCTAACCATTGTGTACATAAGTTTGTCAGCCTGTCTACCTTTATCAAAATTAATGGCTATTACTAGATATTAATGGAAACAAAATTATTCATGACAGAACCTACACTGAGGAATGGGTTTTTCTTGTTTGATATCATATCCAACCTTCATAAGAAATTTTAAATTTAGTACCAACAAAACTGCTTCTCCCATCCCGGTCCGTGAAAGAGCCGGGCCTATATTCACTTAATATCATGATGAATGTGACTTTTAGCAGGTGGGGTGCAGAGATAGGGGAAGACTCTCCGCCCTTCTTAAGTCCGGATGCCACATATTGAGAGGGATATCAACTTTATCTGCCATTTAGGGGCATCCTAGGAGACTTCTTTGCTGGGGAGGGGGGGGGATGTCAGTATGAGAGTGTTCTTTACGCGTGCTGTGGTAAAGAGCAGCCCAGAAAACAACACCCTGACACGAGGTTTACCCCAGACATACAGACTTAACACGTGAGGTGCCAGAAGAACTGCTGCTCTATGTGAGATGAGTGTATTATTTGTTCGATAGTGCAACATTGGCAAATAAAGGGGTAACCCTACACAGTCCTTTCTCTCGCGACGCCAATCTGGTGCTAGTGGTAAACGCTATCTGTGTATCAGGCGCGACTATATCACAGGGCGCCTAAATCCTTGATGGTGCAACGTTGATTAGCATAATGATCCCTAGTTACCGAGGGACACACTGAATACGTCTGCTTAAAGCTCTGAGACCAGTGTCATTAACCATTTGTGTGCCAGACCAGGTACTTCTCTATAGGATTTGTGTGTATCAATGGTGACATAATCCGCAAGTGGCGCGGTAAAGGTTTATATGGGCGACTACTTAAATGACTTAGTGGAGTGCTAGTAACCAGTGTTAAGGTAAATTCTCGTGAAACCGGTTTGCAACCTTTCTCGAGACGTCAGTGCTTCCCTACTGCAGCATGTTAACACAATCGCGACACAGTTTTAAATGCCTAGACGGCCCAGCGCTTCGCTGGTAGAGCGAGACCGTGTGAACGGTTCAACTGAAGTGTCCTTCTTGCATGTGACATTGGCAAAGAGCGTACGTATGAATGTACCTCACACGGGTCAGAAAAAACAGGGTTAGTAGCCACATTGGAGCCCTTGTGTTTAGGGAAAAGATAAAGAGGTAAGCTGGTACTAGGACTAGCTCTATATCCAGTCCTAGTGACTGTGACTCATCATGAAATGAGTGTCGGGTTTACAGAACCAGCGTTAGAACGAGCACTAGCATCGAACAGAATGAGAGGGCTGTTATTTTTTCGCGTTAGAGTTACTGACACCTAGCAAGTATCTCAAATACGTAAGGGTTTGGAGGAAGCCGAGTCCAAGGTGGTTGCTAGTGTAAGGGTTAATAACTATAAACGATAAGCGTTTCTAATCTGATAAACACAACGGAGTCTTGATTTGAAAATCGGGTATTAACATTTTCTGAACGTAATTCAATAAGTAAATGAACACCATAACCATGTATTAAACCATTTTTGGCAATACTTTTATTTCGAATTCAACAAAACCTATTTAAAAATTAATGCACGAAACACAGATTCTTGTTTAGTACGTCTTAGGTTACATATTACATAACAAGCCTCGCAATTACAATACACACGAAGTTCTCCTGCAATAGTACGTATTTTAATAAGAGCACCTCTTTCATGATTTTATATTATGTTCATTGAGGTGCATTTTGTTATAATGTATTTTCTTGTACTTGAAAGATGTGGAAATGAAATTAATCTAATTCAACTCAAGTGACCATGGTGACTGATGTTGAAGTTGGGCTGGATTAACCTAGCCAATGTCTCATTAATGTCTAGAATTAAGCTTACGGCATCTATGCTACAGAACAGGGATAAACTGGTTGTGGTAGTTCCAAATATTGACCACGAATGCTTTGAACATGTTGAACGTTTCCTTCTTCTGTCAATGGGCTTTCTTAAACACGAAGCAAGGAGATTGCGTCATTCCAAAAAACGATTAAAGAATGGTGTGTTTATTCTTTGATTAAAGGAAGTAATTTATCTTGAACTTGGCTACCTTACACATGTTATGTCATGCGGTAAGTTTGAGGGAAGGCAGGTAATGTATATAATTAATGAAGGTAAGTAAAACATGACGTCAAGTTGACGTACACGTTTAACTTGGAAAAGAGTTATAAATATTTGGGTACGTCATATTTTACTATTGAAATAATTAGGGGGTACGGAATACATTTGTGAGCCAATGCAATGTGCAACCAATTATGTAAAATGTCAGCGTTTCAACACATACATACATACAACACATACACATAAACAAACACACCCCAACACACACGTACAAGATGTACACATACATGCAGGCACTTTCACATTCATACTAACAAACGCATACACACACACTCGCATTGCATCTTGGTCTAGAAATGAAGCACGCCACTCCATTATAGCAGGGGTAAATAAGGTTACGTCATTCCCATGTATATTCCACGGGAATAGCACGTGACCTGTTTCTGATGACGTCACAAAATTGATAATTCTGTGACGTCAGTCAGTACCCATAATACCCAATTCAATGACAGAACCACCAAGAAAATCAACGGGAAGCCAAACAAATACCAAATAATCTATTTGGCTTAGAAATAGCCTTGAATGTTTATAATAGATCGAAAATTGTACATGTATTTGTAAGAAGCGACGTTTAATTTTGTTAAAAATGTACTCAGCTCGAACTAAAGTTCCTGTACCGATTAGTATGATTTAACATGTTGTGGTTGTTATTGACACGTTGTTGGTGCGTTGTCATGGGAAAAAAAACAATATAAATTACAAATCTGTCCTCTATACCATTAATGCAGTTGATGTAATAACTGTTAATGTTTGACTCTTTGATAGTATTACTAAAATTTGGGGTGGATTTGACAAATATGAATTATTTAATTATGCACAGATTTTTTTTCCAAAACGATTGCATGGCTTAAATGTGCACAACCATTACTACGACGTCTTATAACCGTGCGGTTAGGTAAATTTGCATGACATGATGCGTTTCATTTTAGAGATAAATAAGAGGCATAAATATGGCATGTCAGAGAAAGGCACCCACAAAAAAGGAGAAAAGGAACAGCCACAAAGTTTAATACCTTTCCCATCATATCTCTGATCTTCCACAAATGTTAAAAAACCAACAGCCTCTAGCAGTGCTTAAATGAAAGTGCTTAAATTAACCTTGTCATTTACATATTGTTTATGTATTTCTTCACTATAACGTCCATAAACCTGAACGGTATCTCATAGAGAATTGGGGTGGATCACAACTTGACTTGCGATTGAAATCAATCCTAATATGTATGCAAGAGATAGCAGGGTATTAGACTTTCAATCGATTCACATTAATTGCAACTCTTTATCAGACGGGGCCCTGGTATACTACACACACACAGGTAGAATATGTCATATACATTATACACGTAGAATTCGTGTAAGCGTGTAAGACGTTAACCAAGGAAAGCGAGCTGTCATATGCCTGTACACTACATCAGCGATGCGCCAGCCACCTGTAACCCCTTTGGGATATTTTAAAGAGCGGAAGTTACGGTTTAGGGGGGCAATTAGTAGGGGTGGATAAATGATTCAGCCCGCGTATCCTTCCTACAGCACGGCCTTAGTTAACCGTTGCTGCTATGGTGTGTATGGCAGACAAGGCTGTTCTGTACAGTGGGTTGGCTTCCTCATATCGGTCATGCTTAAAGGGGCTGTCAATGCTTACTTCAGCATATGTTTCTCATATTTATTTCCCTAATGATTATATAGTATTACTACTGCTACTAATATTACTACTACTGCTATTACTACTACTACTACTCCTGCTACTATTACTATTACTACTACTACTACTACTACTACTACTACTACAACTTCTCCTTCTTCTTCAACTTCTACTATTACTACTACTACTACTACTACTACGACTACCATTAATTATATAACTGTTGTTATTACTACTGCCAGTACTACTACTTATAATACTTCTATTACTACTGCTACTATTACTACTACTACTACTACTACTACTACTACTACTACTACTACTACTATTTCTACTACTATCGTTACTACTTCTAATACTACTGCCTCTACTATTACCACTACTAGTACTACCATTAATGATATAACTGTTGTTATTACAACTGCCAGTAATACTAGTTATGATACTTCTATTACTACTGCCACTATTACTACTGTTACTACTGCTACTACTACTACTACTACTACTACTACTACTACTATTTCTACTACTATCGTTACTAATTCTAATACTACTACCTCTACTACTACCACTACTACTACTACTACTACTACTACTACTACTACTACTACTACTTCTACTACCTCTACTATTACTACTTCTACTACTAATACTACTTCTACTACTACTACTACTACTACTACTACTACTGCTGCTGCTGCTGCTGATGATGATGATGAAGGTAATAACAAGAGTGATATTTTTAATACTACTGCTATCTCTCGTACTATCATTACTACTTTTTATATATATTTGATATTACGTTTATTATTTACTAGGCATACTACTATAACTAATATTATAAATGATGACAATTTACACAATTGATTAAACTGATATAGTGCGAGATATAATACATGTACTACACTTTTGCGATTACTACTACAATTATTCCTACTACAACTAGAGATAATATTACCACTACCACTAATATGACCTCTACCATGTCTACTCCTGCTACTTCTACTACTGCTGCTGCTACTACTACCACTACTACTACTACTACTACTACTACTACTACTACTACTGCTGATGCTACTACCATGACTACTACTTGTTCATCTCATATTACTAATGCTATTGCTTCTAATAGACTTACTGTACACATCCTCTCCCATTTATTGTAATAATACTTCTTCTGCGATCTATGAACCACGCCTTCCTAAAAGGGCACCGTCTCCGAGATTTAGGCTCAGGATACTTCAAGTGCAGATCGTAAAGTGCACAAGACGAGTGAGTAGGTCATGTGACGAGACTGTCTCGGCCATTCCAATACTCAAACAACTGCTTTGGCATCATAGCTAATATCGTAAGGCAGATGTTGCCAATGACGTGTGCAATCTTGGCATAGTTTGCTAACATACTTAGTGTCAATTGCAAATCAAAACCACTTAACCCTTTGGGTGCCAGACAAATTGTTTCTCTTTCAGATGTGACTGCATTACTGATGAACAAATACACAGGTGGCTTATGTAGAGTGAAATTGTGTATTTAAATATATAAACAAAACAACCTCTAACGCATTACTGTACTGTCGACATTGTCTAATGGCAACTGACAAATGGCAAATGATCGAGTCTGTTCATTCGATTGTATTAAGTAGTTTGAAATATGAACCGGTGAATATAATGAGCTTAACTATTTCCCTGCTGTTTTCCAACGTGTAATACCGGATACCCAATTCTTGTGAACATACTGAGTCATATAACATGTATAATATATCATATGGACCGTCCAGAATCTTGTATTATACAAAAAAAGTGCACCATGCTGGTTCTTCACCTATGGTTATTTTAAGGTAAGAGCCAATAGTGGTTATCACCATCATCTACGTTATATATACATTGTAACTGGCCCCATGGAACACCAGCGGTAACATTATAGTTATATGGGCAACCAGCCATAAATTGAACCTCATTGTATACGTTTGAGTTTTGTGTGATGTTTATACGGAAATAAAACCAAACCAAACCAATTCTTACGGATCTCGACATCAAGGCATGGCCGTTCGCATGTAATTTCGAGGACTTTATCATTTTGAGGCGATCACGTAACGTGATTATGAAATAAAACGACACTAGGACACGTGATGACGGGTGAACGATTCTGTTTTGAATACGGGACCTGAAATCTTCGCCACTTCTACCGTGCCTTAACATGCCTTACCTCTAACTCTTAACGTGCTATATGTACATTTTTTCTCACCATACAGATAAAGCCAATAGACATAATAAAGCGTCAATATCTGTTTCATAAGAAGGGTCAACCCTTTGAGACACCTAGTTTTCTGGGTCATATCATAAACGTAATAACATATGTAATATTCATGTGTCATAGGTATATGAGTCCTGCACTTTATGAAAACAATGAGAAAGACGATAATGGCACACAATGATTCTAATTTCGTTATTTATGCGGTGTTCAACGTGTTAAGTATTACATGACAGACGATATGACACAAAATGATTATCAATATACATATGAAAAGACAACGTGATAATAGAATGAATAGGAAGAACGAACGTGTGCGATTTTAGTCATCAATAATTCAATCAATCAGTTAGGAAAAGAGAAAGTATGTGAAATAAGTTATTTGTGAAGTAATATTGTACATGTTTGATACGTTACATTCCAATGCATACATGCAGACGTATACGTGCTGTGCTAAAAGGTTTGTCTTGTGTTGTTGTTTTCGTTAGGGAAAGCAACGGTCGTCGCGAGGCCAGACGAGCCCTGAGAAGTCAGGAAGCGATGAAAATATGAACTGATCAGAGCTGGCAGGCCACCAGGTTCACGACTTCCGAGCCAATAGAGGGATTCTGAACGGTAGCACTCCCTGCAAAGGACGGGGGCGCCGCGAAGGGGGAGAGCAAGGGTAGCCCCCCCCCCCCCCCCCCCGCCCTCATCTATCTCTCCCTCCTCCTACCATTCAGAGTAAAGTCCCCGCTATGCGCAACACTTTGTAGGTAGTACATGACCATTAGCTCTGCAGGTATTTCCTCGATTCCTTCTCTGCCAGATTCGTTACTGATCTATGGGAATGGTGTTACATTACTAGTGCGGAAATGCCTCGAATGCGTATTGAGATTTGAAGGGGGTAACAAAGTAACAGAGTGCCCCGCTACCACCCCTTCCCCCTACCTTCATCTTGGACCCTGTAATCATTTATTTTTGTAATATTATATAACGTGTAAAGACTTACGTCTCTTACATATTGAAACAAACCTAATGGAGTTTACCAAATACTTGCCCAACATTGCAACAACCAGGTTAATAATGAAATCCTATGAACAGCCATGAAACCTATGTTATGGTTCTTTATACCTCACACCGTGGAAAACCCTTTTTTTGGCAAGGAAGGGTGTATGTACGTTGTATATTTCTGTGATCAGTTATATTTGTCATGTTTACTAGTATGGGGTAAAGCACTATCTCATGGTGACGGAAAATACGAAATATCATCCTAACTTACGGTGTTACAAGCTTATTCTTTGAATGTGTATTTTTTGTCAATAATGCACAGAAATCCAATAGAACAGCATTGTTTCTTATTTTCATCTCTCACAGGAAGGTCTAAGAGAACGTATTTTGAATCTCTTCTTTCGTAATTTTTTTGTATATTCGAAACGTATATTGACGAGCGGCCCTATTCATGCGGGCATTTCAAGTATGATTGTCGGCTTAAAATTGACCAGGGTATCGTAAAAGGATTTTGTAACAATGGTTGAATTAATGAATAACACCGTGCATTTTTTTTCTACTGGGACAGATACTGGTCAATTTGGCACATTATGTTAGAGGAAACAAAGGGGCGGTATATGAAGCAACAGATTGTTACGAAATTTGTATTATTTCGCAGAGGAGGATATAAGCTTGATGCATTAATTGACACAAGCCGGCGTCACATAAATGAGAAATAGGTGGCTCAACTAACTTGTTTTAGGAGTTTATATTGACTGCTATTGGGAATATATTGAACGTACAGTCACAAGGTGAGCTCATACTCTCATGAATGGCGCGTATCAAACACGTGATATCAAATATGTATTGCGCATATAATCCTAGCGACTATGTTGGGCTTACCTATGAACACAAATCATTTTTTCAGACGTCAAGATGACTGTAATAATATAAAATAGAACATCACCCATCACACATCACCCATCCATCTATAGAAACACTAGACGTAAATTCATGCTTTCATTAACCCTTTGTGTGTCACATCGAATGTTTTTATGGAATTTGTCCGTATCACTTGTGAGAAAATGTGGCACACAAAAAGTTAGTTAAAGAGAGACAAAATCTGATTTAGTGACCAACTGTAGCAGCTGCTTATCAATACCACATTGATGTCACATTTCCCGTCTCCATTGAGAGGTATGTATTCAGGTTGTACTGTATCATGGCAGTGTATTGTTCATCGTAACACATTGTACATAGGGTTATTCCTGTTTCACTCTTACTAGTTCACTGTCACCGGTAATGCACAGCAGCGGTTTGATTGTAACAAAAGAGGTTAGCGCTTGTCATAATGACAATGCACTTCTCTGCGGTGAAGCAGCCGACTACGTAGCATTCAAACATTCGTTAATGCCGCGACGGGGAAAAACACCGCTTGCATCGGCGAGCGGCAAGCGGCAAACCGCCTCCATGTGGACGTGCCTTTAAACGTCAAGCTTTTCAGATTTTCTTTTTTTTTTTGGTTTGTAAATCTCCAAGCATATGACGTGTGGTAATCGCTTTGAACTTGGTGACTCAGGTCGGAGAGTGAATCACGAGAGGAAAGGTTTGAACGATAGAAATATGTAGGTCCACATTAGTAAGAGTATATTATACGTGTTTATTACTCACCAGTGTACGAATAAGAATGCTGTGTAATGAAACCAGGGCCCTATGTTATGAATAATTGCGATTGGTCACAACTTGACGTGCGACTCATATCATAGCTCGTAACTCTGTTAGAAATATGGGCTGGACTTGGGATGAATTCAGATTAGTCGCAACTTTTTGTAAGACGGGGCCCTAAGGCTAAAATAGAGATTATTGTAAAGAACCTCTTACCCCCACCCCCACCCCCACCCCTCATTTCATCGCCCCCGCACTTTCTCTGTCTCCCTTTCTCTACGTATATCACATTTCTTTCTCCATTCCACCCCAACCCCTTCTGTGCTATAAAGTAAAAGCTGACTTTGAAATGTGGACCATCCTAGCTCCGTCTATATCTAGATATATATCCATATACACCCCCTTCTCTCTTTCTCTCTCTCTCTCTCTCTCTCTCTCTCTCTCTCTCTCTTTCCACTTCCGTTTGTATAGGTATATTCGTTCTGTTCACGTTTATGACTCATCGTCTTCGTACATTAACTAACCAAAAGCAACTAAGTTCCTAA
Organism: Arbacia lixula; assembly: GCA_963669155.1. Classification (NCBI taxonomy): domain Eukaryota; kingdom Metazoa; phylum Echinodermata; class Echinoidea; order Arbacioida; family Arbaciidae; genus Arbacia; species Arbacia lixula. Next base: position 14,694,062 of record OZ022586.1, on the reverse strand, counting down.
ACTAATATTACAAATAAATTGTATACAAATATCTTAATAACTGTCACAACCCAAACCAATACCCGTGAACGTTCAGTGCAAATTCGTGATCCTACATTATTACCGTATAATGCCTCAAAGACAAACTCAGGAGTTAGTTAATAGCAACTTCCGCGCGCAGCCTGCACGGTTCACCATTGGGAGTGTATGGGACTAAGCAGATAGCAGCAAGCCGTTAATGCGCGTTTCCGTACGATGATATGACATTGAGCAGCGCTAATTAGTGTCCAACTGGAGTGGACGAGCTAGTTAATCCTCTCATTACCAAGCTCGAAGAACTCTATTGAATATATACAAATTATTTTACATATGACACTGAGAGGATTAAGCTTGCGTTAAAAGTCTTACATTTCTAGGCATTGGAAAATCCCATTGGCTTGATACACATATTAACGCCAATGGTAATGAGAGAGTTTACCTTTAGCGTACCATTTATGAATCATTTCATCATTAATACACATAAATCCCGTAGAGAAGCCCTTGTTCTGACACACAAAGGCTTAATCAGAACTCAGAGCTATCTATCAGCGTGTAATTGTTGCTACGATGTGATGTAGGCTATATAAGTGATGAGTTTCATTCGTCCGTTCGGTTCATTGAGGTATTATTGCCTGGCTCCGATACATTCATTTTGAGACAACATTTCAATGATAAGAGATATTAGGCCTAAACATCTACGGTTATGTCGCGTTTACAATCATGTATGTCATGTACATATGATGAATCATTTAAAGTATCACATTGGTTCAGCCCCCCCCCCCCCCCCCCCCCCCAGCATCCTTCCGGTTACGAAGAAAAGTAGAATGGGAGGGTGTGAAAGAAGGGAGGAGAGAGAGAGAGAGAGGAGAGAGAGAGAGAGAGAGAACAAAATCAGTTAGGTGCTTGCGTGTGTGTTTGTGTGTGTGTGGGAGGGGGAGGGGGGAGCCTTATAATGATAGTGATTGAATTCAGTGCCAAAGAGATTACCCATATTACATTCCAGAACTAAGCTAGTCTAGGCACTAATTGTCGTAAGCGCCAGCGTTGTCGTATATAGTCGTGTGTGATCATATTTCTGATCCCGCATTCTCAAGTGACGCCATTTATGACATTTCTCTTGAAAACGTAATCTCTGTGGTAACGCATATCACAAAGAATAATCTCTTAAGTCATTGTTTAAGTGATACGATGTAGCGCGAAATCAGACAGTTCCCCCCCCCCCCCCCCCCAAAAAAAAAAAAAAAAAAAAAATGCGCTAAATGTATTCAGAATGGCATTCTTGTTTAACGGTGCTTGTCATAGTATGGTGTGGTGACGTAGGGAGTTGAGGGGGGGATGGGGGAGGGGTGTTGAGAGCTACAATTACTGGCAAAATGATACACCTTCCCATTCCACACCCACACATATCCTAGCTCCTATCAATGATCCTAACTTAATGTTAAGATGAATAACCTGCCTACACCGCCCTCCCCACCCGCCCCCACCCCCCCCCCCCCCCGCTCCCTAACCCCCACCCCCACCCCTCCCAACCGCTCCCTACCCCCTCCCCCCTTCACTGATCAGTGACGCCCCCTCAGCCCATCGCAGTGTTTTGTGGAATTGCCTTACCATGTGAACATGTTAGTGGGGGGGGGGGGGGGGGAGGGGAGGGGAAGGGAAGAGGGGAGGGGGAAGAGGAGGGGGAGGGGAAGGGGGAACCTCTTTTGCTCCACTTAGACTTCCATATTGAACACATTGTAAAGGAGCGTTAATACATGTATTCAAAGCATTTAAATATGATGATCACATACATGAACTATCTAGGTATGTTGATGCGAAATGATAATGAAATCTCTGGGGGAAATCCGAGAGACGGGCCATTGCACAACGTGGCTTTTCACAATAGGTATGAAAGTGCACCATAAGTCTAAATACAGTATATAATTTTAGTTTCTGAATACATTACACTTTATGACGTAAACCACGGCCATGAAAATATCGGGGTGAAACAATATCAGTGGAAGTACCCTTCAGAGGGTACTTCAATCGAGACGGAATTATTTATATAGCATGAAAGTACTTGAAGTGAACAGTCCAAACATTGTGGTAGCCGCTTTCATATCGTCTTTGCTTACGCAAACCATATTCGGGCTGTTCTTTCCTGTAAATAATATTGATATATTGGTATACCCAAGCCACTGAATCCGGTTCCAGTGTATAGTTTAGTACAAGTAGAATAACACGTAGTGTCTAGGCTAATGTTTATAATGAATGGGATATATACATCAATCACCTAGAGCTACTGTGCATATCAGATGACAATCATACTGATTTTACGTGTAGCCCTTGCTTACGACAATTAATGGCAAACTACATTGGACTCACGCTAAAACAAACTCATTGGGACCAGTACAAGAGTTTACTGTAGTTACATCGACATATTATCATGGTGGTTGCAGCCATGGTGGTTGCAAATACGATAATGCCATTTGTTAAAGTAAGGTAATGGTAGTTTCTTAAGCCAATGCTCTTTTAACTGAGAGTACACTACATTATGGCGATAACGATATTACAGTGCACGCTCGAGATAAGTGCAACAATTACACTTTAACGTGAAAAGCAATCCTTCTTACCTTGAAAAGGTAGTGATGATACCGTCTTGATATGTTTTCCGATTGGCTTGAATGCAAAAGGGAGAGCTCCCAAAAGAAATTCCTCGGATTTCTCCCGTTTTTAGGAGACACGGGTTGCGGATGAAAGAGTACACGTTAAGCGGCCGGTGTCATTGAGAGAGCACAGACGCAAAGAGACAGCAAAATATCAAGATCCCGTAAATCCTTGAGAAAGAGGGCCGAGCGCAGGGGTGGAACAAATTTGTCACAAAATCGTCAACACAAGCTGGAACAGACAGTGCTATCAGAATTGAACGGCGGGGTAAAACTCGGACAGAATCCCACCCTGTTGGGCTTGTTGGACAAGCGTTTGTACGAGAGACGTCTTGGCCTGGCTTATCGATGTGAAGACAGCTTGAAAGAAGTTTCCGTATATCCTTGAACGGGTGAGTTTCGAGATCCGGACGAAAATCGCCGAACCCTTTTTCTTTTCTTCTTTGGACGGTCTTGTTTTATGGGCGATTTTAGTCACGGTGTGTTAACATTTGCAGATCACTCGTTGATCTGCATGAATGTGCACCATAAACAGGCTCATTTGATGACGTGGTTGTTTTATTTGAATTAAGAGGAGAAAACATTACTGTTGACCATTTAGTCCAGCGTTGGGGACTGCTGTAAACTGATATCCCTGATCCGATGACGTAGGGCGATGGCGTTACTATTATGCCTCGTCCTTTCACGAGCTGTGTTCGGCTTTATTGAAAATGAACCTTCCCCTCGATCTATCTCATTGCATGGTCGTTACAAGTTGCAGCAAGACAGTTTCCCCCGCGCCTCTCATTCTCTCTCTTTCTCTCTCTCTCTCCCTCTCTTTCTCTGCAGCCGAGCCCAGCACTGGCTGGGGAAATTCACAACTTCCTTTACAACGCTGTGACGTCGACAATCCGGCTAGTTCGACTTGATCATGAGGGGCACGGACGATGCATGTTGGGTGGGGAGGGGGGGGGGGGGGGGGCGGGAGAAATTGTGTTCCCCCCTTCACCCCCTCCCTATACACACGCACACTGTGCCTGATATCTCCACACCTGTTCATAAATTCACTACCTCAGGAAGACTATGTAGAAGTATATATTTTTTTGACTAAAGTGTTTTGATATTATTTCATGTGCCATGATACAACTGTATTTGTTGTTTCATATGCAGAGAACGGGAAACACCGATCTACAGTATGGGCGTATATGACACGGGCTATATTACGCGCGTCAGACAACACAAATGGTGCACACTACATGGTCGGATACGTTTGATATCCGGCCAAGGAAACCCTCATCCCTCCTCTCTATACACACAAACGCAGGTACAAACACACACACACACACACACACACACACACGCACACACACACACACAAACACACACACACACACACACACATACACACACACACACATAAACACACACACATCCTCCACCCCCCCACCCCATTTTTAGAATATCAGAGAGATGAACTTTCTTTCTTCATTTTTTTTTTCAACTTGATTTTCGCTCTTGTCTCGAATGATTGGTAAAATAATGCATTACCATGGCAACAATTTAACTGCTTGAGCGCCATGCGTGCATGTATTTGTTCACTGGTGATGCATAGAAATCCCATTGAGTGCACATTGTCTGGTACAGGGAGAGTTAATCGGGTGAGCAGAGTATGAGAGAAAGAGAGAGAGAGAGAGAGAGAGAGAGAGAGAGAGGGGTAGGGGGTGGTGGTGGGGTGCGGTTAATCCGACAGATAGAATGCGATAAGTGTAAAAATAAAGATACACAGAGATTGACTGAAAACAAGCAGACAGTGTGAATAGGAAGAATCTAAAGAACAAGTACAAAAATGAGAATTCAATACATATTTTTTTTTTACACACAATCAAGGATAAACAATTGCACAAAGGTGAACAGATTGAGTTAGTGAATATACGTATAAAGGAATACAAAACGTAATCGATCGAGCAGTCCACATCCATGAAATATATATATATTATCATGTGTAGAAAATCAGGTAAATAGAGTCATAAAATTGTGAGTAAAATCAGAGAAGCAATAAACCAACTATGACTGTTTGAAGTACCCGGTATGGTCTACGCTGTAATGACGAGGGCAACTCGTCGTTTTTAAAGATATGATCAGTCAATCCATTTAGGGAGATAAAAATATATTGCATAAGTTTACAAACCATTCTGTTAAGGAATAATGTAATTAGATTATTACATATCAAAAATATATCGGTATCCTTCGTTGTGACATCTCTATACATGACTATTATATCGTCAATTGCATACGGTTTCTTTACACATAAAAACTTTATACTTTATCCTCTATGGTTAGTCTCTCAAGAGGGCGCGAGACAAATGATTCCAATGGATGCACTGCATAATTGTGATCTGTTGTTATATATTCGTTGCAACTGATTCTTATTTTATGAACACATATTTCAGATTGATAAAGAATTCATGAAAAACAGAGACAAAAATGAAAATATGAAGCTAATACGAAACCTCCTAATGCATTTTGTGATATATGGAAGATCAAATTATACATTTTCTTCGAGTTATTCTGCGGGTGACGGATAGCCTTTGGTCGAGTCCTCGCTCGCCGAACAAGGTTTGAAAAAAGACTAAAGCAGTGTGCGTTTACGGTAGTGATCGCGCGAGCGAGCTGCCTTGGCAGCTGAAGCGCCGCGCATGATAGTCTTATGTATGCAGACTCGTTCCTCGCATGATAGTCTTATGTATGCAGACTCGTTCGGCACATTTTGGGAAATAAAAGCGCCGAATGTCTTGGCTAAAGGCTAGGTGACGGACAGAGCACACTGCCCGAAACGTCGAGACTGATACTATCTCTCTCTCTCTCTCTCTTCCAGATTTTAAAAGAAACCTATAGTTAGTACAAACACTTGTTATAACTTCACCACACTTTGCCTTTCTCATTTCTTTCTTTCTTCTTCTCTCTGTATAACTGCTTTGTGACTAGTTCACAACTCTCATCAACACCCTTTTTTTCTTCTTTCATTGCATCCCATTTATTTTCTGCTTAAAATGCCGAAAACTAAAGCTAAAAAAGTCTTGTGTAAGTGTTCTCTCTATCTCTCCTCTTTCCACTCTTTCTTTTCCTTTCTTCACCCAATAAATGGGTCAATCATCCGAAAGAATACAACCACATGGTGATACCGAAAATTATTTATTCCTACGCTCTCACTATGAAAACATTTTAAAGAACTTTAAATCATACATTATTCTCCAACATTACTCCCATTTATACATATGACCAACCTGATAAATGAACATATTCATATTTAAGAGTTCGGCAATCTCATTACATTTGTTTTGATAAAACCTCCATTTGAGAGAGAAATTGGAAGATCTTTTTTCAAGAACCTCTACCTTCTTTATTGTCATGAATGAAGTTTGTGATCTAATTCAAAGAAAAGTCAAAGCCTGTACTCTAAGAAATGAAACATTTCAGGCAGGAGAAGGAACGTAAGATTCATTTACATAGGACGGGAACAGGCTTGGTTGGTAGACCCGGTCACTGCATACATGTATGTACATAATGAGGCCTACGTGTGAAATAAAATGTGTGGAGTACAATACAAATAAACATGAAAAATACGAATATTTTTGCCAAAGTATGTTGTGTTCGCATTATACATTATATGTGATTATAGACATAATGGTTTAATACGTGTTTGTTTAGATAAGCGTATTAGGTTCCATTAATTTACATGCGTTGAGATGCATTATGATAGATTGCATTAACGTACATTCTCCCAAAACAAACATATTACATACTTGATAATATAAGGTTATATTTCTGGAAGGTTTCAGAATCATATTCAAAACATTTCTCCACATCATAGAGTCCCCGCTACCCCTCTTCCGATTCACAGAGTGATCGAAAACAATTAGATACGTCGGAAAATGGCACTTATACCTATCGTATAGAGGTATATAATGCATGTGCCTTGTTGGTAAAGAACTCTTAGGGATGTTTAAATGCAATATGGGCAAAATGATTTGGGTACGCCTTGCTCTCAGTCGTTTGCCTAAACACTGATATATTTGGCTCGCATTGGCTGGCAAATATAGAAATTACGTATCGTTCAGATCATTGCAGTAGATAGAGGTCACATTGTAAAGCAAATAATATGGGTAGTTTTACAAAAGCGTTAGGAGATATGAAGAAAGAAAGAAATTCTAGAAGTGACGTTGGTGATTTCAGACATGTGTAATTCAAACAATCAAGGGTTAAATCTCATTTCTCCATAACGCTCTCATAATGCGCCGTCACCTCTCCGTGTACGCCCGGTGGTGTGGCTTCTTGTTCCTTCCATCGCTGTTCGACCACCTCCGGACTGACGTAGAGTTGGTGGTCCGCGATCGCCTCGCTCTGTGATGCCGTGGTCTCAGGGTTCGAGTCTCCTTCCATTGGAATTTCTTGATAAAAGGCGTGTTCAATCTCAGGGGTTATGGGGTGGAGCTGGTGATTTAGTTTAGTGTCAGCTTTATCCTCCTTTGTTTCTTGTTGTGGGAGTTGTTTCTCCTTCAGAGACCGACTAACAGTTGGAGGTAGATGAAGGGGAGAGAAAGAAGGGGGAGGTTAATCCAACAGATAGAATGCGATAAGTGTAAACATAAAGATGCAAAGATATTGATTGACAAACAATCAGCCAGTGTGAATAAGAGGAACTTAAAGAACAAATGAGACTCCTTGAATCTTTTTAAAATTGAAATGTGCTAAACTGTATTCTCTTTCGCTAGTGATAATTGTTTGTCTGGAAATGTATGATTTTGAGATCACAACGCTAGGCAGACATTGCGATCCTGTCATTTAGGATATGAACATCCACACGACACTCACTGCTGTGAAATATGCTTTGGTACAACAGCACAATAGTAATAGATATGAGAACAGGTAACATGTGGAGTCATAGTGTACTCTAATGACATGGCTCATATGCAAGGAAGTACTGATGCCATTGTGCTTGACTATGCCTATCCACAAGACAATACTCATTGCATCGCTAATCTAAACCTTGCATTTAAAGAGCTAGATTACGCAGCCTGTAGTGAAGCTTTCTGAAACACGAATCACTTCTTTTTTTATATATATAAAACCTTTGATTCTTGTCAAACTTTTACTAGCCTGATTCGCGAATATTTCTGCTTCTTTTTCATTTATTTTATCATCAGGGTTTCATTCCCAATATAATGGTGACGTCACTATATAGTTTGACTTACCGAAGCCCAACAGAGTAAACTGTTACAAGAGCACCATATACCAACGACAGTAAAACCAGTACACCGAGACCAATGGATGGGCCTGAAGGTACAAATATAGAGTTGATTGGAAAAGGGGGGAAGGAGAAGAACAGCCAACATAGAGAGACGGTAATGGAGAGAGAGAGAGAGAGAGAGAGAGAGAGAGAGGGGGGGGGGAAACAAATAGAGAGAATGGGAAGTAAAGAGAGAGAGAAAAGGGAAACGAGAATTAAAGAGAAAGAGAGAAAGAAAGAGAGAGAAATAAATAAAGAGAGAGATTAAGAGGGGGAAGACAGATATCAATTAATTACATTGTTTTAAAATTACAGAAACATATAGGACCCCACGACGGTATTGGTATTGAATTCTAGTACCAAAAGAACGAAGCATTGGTTCTGCGATGCCCGGTGGTCATTGGGTCCCCTTTAACCTTAATCCAGCACTGATATCGCGCGTGGAATGCGCGCCAGGGAGTGCGGATAGTGCGCATGATACGTCCTTGTACCCAGCGACCACGACTCAAATTGTAACATCCATCTTAATTCACTTTCCAGTCTGCAAAATGTGAAAGACAACAAATCTGCACAATTAAAAAAAAACCCAATACTACCTTCAAAAGATTAAATTGTTCATCGGGAAGGACGATGTAAAGAACAATGAAATTAAATATTCAATATTTTCTACTCACCGTGTGACACTTGTGGACATATGTCAGGACATTGCGGGCAACGGAAGTCTATGGTGGTATCTGTAATATAATATTGATTACATATAAACAATATTTGTATACAGAATGCTTTTGATATTGCAGTATTGTATTATCATATTATAATTTCATAGTGAAAGAAAATGAACGTATTGTAGCTTTTACTAGTGGTACCTTTACTACTGCTTCTCCTACTACCATTTATAATATTATTACCAATACATCTACTTCTATTACATCTTCTGCTGTTGACCAAAACTACTCTCTCTACAGCTTTTGGTTTACTTCTCCAACTACTAACAATGATAACAATAATGATAATGGTAATTATCATGCCAACGATAATAATAACTTCAGAATGATGATGAATGCAGCATAATGAATAAGTAGCACGTGGTCTGCTACCGCCAAATACCAGTGATACCTGTAGAGTCCCCTTATGTCACGTATACCTTTCCTCTATTTTTTTTTTGGTTTATGATATTTTCTTTCATTGCATTGTTATACCTATTTCAGCTGAAGTAGTAGAATCTGTTGACAGCTCTGACGTCACAGTTGTGTGTAACCATGTACCTCCCTCTGTCGGACCAGTCGTAGTAGAGAGAGGGGGTGATGACGTCACCGTCGTAGTCATGACAGTGGATGTGGTAAGAGGTGGCGTGGTAGGAACCGATACTGTGGAGGTGGAGAACACAATGGAAACAAAACTTGTATTCATCACGCTGATCACAAATGTGTGCTTCATATGGGGCAGGGGTGAGGGATTATATCACAAAACATAAAAACACACGCACTCATCATAACTATATTTCAATTAACAGGATAACACAATACAACAAACCGTTAAATACTGCAACGTGTCCAGAACCTCCACAGGAGCTTTCGGCGTCCCCAGTACATTGAGTCTGGCAATCACCATCACCATTCTTTGCTGCCCCGAGCCGACTGTAGTTTGTTCCTGCGACACCGCAGTAGCACTCACTCCCGAACTCCACTCCAGCGTAGACGTAGTCAGCTATGATGGACTCTCGGCAATGGGTGATGCATTTGTCGATTGTCATGGAATTAGCATCTTGCAATGGATCACTGGGTAGAACGCGATCAATCATACTATCTTCATAACATCCAAAGTACGTTTCACCTGCAAAATATGAAGAGGAAAAATGATTTTCTGTAAGAAATTGTGTTAAATGGAACGGATGCAACATACTAAGTAGTATTCTGTGCGCATGAATTCGTGTTTGTGTGTTTTTGTGTCTGTGTCTGAGTGTGTAAGCGTGGGTGTGTGCATGTCTATCAATGCGAATGCGTTAGGTGTGCAAGGGCCTGCATATGCCACACACACACACACACATACATACATACACACACACACAAACGTATCCAGCATCTGATTCGTTCTGCATTATATGAGCACCATGATGTATGATTATATTTGTATCGTCTGTCTTATTTAACACCCTTAAATGAATTGCTCATATCTGAGTTGACATATTGATTTGAAATTTATCATTATTATTTTTTCTTCCATTTCTGACAAGTGTACATGTAAAGATGTAAGATTATATATGTGCCATTTTTATGCCATTGAGTATGGAACAAACATATAGACCTAACTCGACATTGACTATATTCATGATATTCAGATGATGTAAATTGTGATAATTTCTGAAAGCGTGAAATTTGTCCTTGAATGCACTGAGTAGTGCATTCATATCCGCTTCCGGTCCAGCGTATGTTGTAACATGGGACGACCTATCCCTATTTGCGGTATGGAATACGTATAAGTCGCATCCTATGGTTCTTTTCCCATTGTGTAAATGATAAGGTGACCATGATAACAAGGCAACGCTTACCGTAACATATCGCTGCACTTATATTCGTAGGCAGTAGACAATTGGTATTTAAATCACAGTCGCTAATAGTCTCGGCAGCTGTTGAGAAAAAAATATGGAAATTATACATGCTTTAATACTTGTAATAACGAGAAATCAAGTTATTTTTACAATTATTCCTCCTTAATTCAATCATTAGATAAGTCTTAAAGTTACAATTTGTATGAGCATATATATATAAATATTAGACGTTGTTATGGAAAGCCGTTTTAACATTTATTCCTATTTCTTGATATCACGAATTCAATTTCTTGATATCAAGAATTGCCATTGCTTAAGTACACAAAACCATTTCTTGATATCAAGAAATGGTTTTGTAAGCAATGGCAATTCTTGATATCAAGAAATCGAATTCTTGATATCAAGAAATTGAATTCGTGATATCAAGAAATAGGAATAAATGTTAAAACGGTTTGCCATACGTTAATTGTAGACATCCTCGTTTATAGACATAATGCTAACTACTACAATCACTATTTCTTAAAGTGTAACATACACTGTCAGATTTTAAGCCTATACAGCGTTTTCCTTTCACGCAGTACATTCAAAACGCCCAATCAGCCAATCAGCAGTATTCAGAGCTGGAAGGGAGCTGGTACTGATTTTAAATGAATTGTGTGGCAGCGATACGAGAATTAGCAACACACTCAGTGCCACACCTGGTTCGGACCCATGTACGATCACTCATCTCATTCACTCTGTATGTGCAATGTGTGCATTTTGCCACCAGTACTGTACAAAAATGCCTTAGAACAGCATTTTCGTTGGCACAGTATGGGTTAAAGATGGCCCGTCCCTTTTACAAATATATGCAAACTTCATGTTATTGCACATTCTTAGCACGTATCTTTGGGATACCAACTGTGAAATTTTAAGGTCAAAGAAACTATAACAACCGTAGAATAAATGAAAGTATAAGTAGTTTTCACTGATATCTTACTATTTGCGTGGTACGATAACAGAAAGCTCGGTCAATGATCGAAGAGCATTTCCTCAAAACCGCATATTACGCTTTTACGATTCCAGGGAAAGGTTATGTACCCACTCTCTCTCAAATGATGACAAAGTCAGAAAGCTTTCAGAATTAGCTCTGCAAAACGGGCGGGTTACCTTTAACATGTTTAAACGGATGAGAGCCAAGAACTCCATACACCAAACCACGCTGACGGCATAAGTATAACGAATAAGGATAAGTGTGTGATGCAGCTTTATCAGAAGTAAACATCCTATATAGGTAGGTCTATACAGTGAAACCCATTATAATGATTATAAAGGCAACCTGTATAGAAGGACCACCTGTTTCCCTCGATAAACGTTTCTCACTGAACACTGTATTAACGCTCTACGTGTAGTGTGTGTATATATTCACCAGTTATAATAGTAACAATGATAATAATAACAATAATGACAATAATAACAATGATAATAACAATAATAATAATCATAATAATGACAATAATAATACTAATACTACTAATAATAATAATAATAAATATAATGATAATAATTATCATAATAAAAATAATCGGTTCTCGCAAAGCGCTTTCCTAGTACGAAGTACTACCAAGGTGCTCGATTATTACCCTGGCTTTAGCCAAGCAGCTAAGTATGTAACGCTAAAAGCTAGTTGATCTAATTAGGTCAGGAATACCCTATTACCACACCTGGGTTGAGAGGGACAAACTTGAGCAAAACACCTTGTCCAAGGGTGTACGCACCGGGATTGGCTTGAACCCAGGATCTCTCTGCGAGAGTCGAGGCATCTCACCACTATAGCCCAGTGCCCTCTGTACCATCTGAAATGCATGCAAATCCCATAGGGCAGCATTTCGTCTGGCAATGGAAGGGGTAAGCAGCATATAACGATCACCAGCTTACAGAGACCAACACTTTTGTCTCCGTTGAGCAGTCTTTGTATACATGCATGTTGCAAAATCGTCATGTGAAACCACGATTATGTCTAATTAAATATAAATAAAATTCAAAGAACATGAATATATAATTTGCTCACCTGGCTGACAGCTGAGAACTCTGGTTGGTGGATCAAGGTTACTCCCAAAAGGGGAGTCATTAAAGGCCCTATTAGTTCCTTTGGCCCCGATGTGTTCACAAACAAGTTTAGCATCAAAGAAATCAAAGATGTCCCCACACAACGTCTGCCACGTGACATTATTTATGGTGTACTCCACGGTGCCTTCGTATCTCGATTGGCCGTTGACCAAGCGAACGTCTGAAAATATGGGCAGGTAAAATGAGTTTTGGACCTTAAAACACTATATTCAAGCACTATATTCAATATTCATTGGATCAATGATTCTTTAAAATAAGAAAATGAATAATAAAATCATCAAGAACGTCGTTTCATACTACGCATACATTCATGTGTTTTAATACCTGCATTACTATCACATGAATACGACTATTACTACTGCTACTTCTCTTGTACTATCAATGTTACTTCTAATGTATTGTAGAATTGGCTTAAACCTATAAGAATAAAAATAAAAATAAGAATTCTCCTACTTCAGTGCATTTTCCAAATAGTGCAATCTCATTTGTATAGTAAAGCAACGTTCTGCTTATTGTGGATATAAAAGCACACAAAAGCGTAAAAATCAAATTGTTTGCCAAATGTGTGGTAATTCATTGCCACGTGTCAGTAAATTTTGTGTAGTAATTTTTTGCATGGTAAACTTGTTAGTTTTGTTTGAATAGTTGTTGTTGCCCACACTTTAAAACAAATGACATGAATGAGGCGCCTTTTTCGTAGTTTGGTGGAATTATTGCACGCGGTAACTTTGGTATGGTCAACCATCCTAAGTTTAAACCACACAAAGTGGCCTTGTGCACACAGTAATTCATACCGACCAGCTCAAACTGTACATAATTTGAATACAGAATATTATTTGTACAGTCCGAGTGTTAAGATACGAACATGCTGAGTAAAAATGTTAACTTTAACTCAATTTATCATCAATAAAGTACTTTCAGCAATGATAAATGAATAGTTACCTACTCAGTATCATAAGTGCATGAAATATGTAATAAGTCGATGGAGTTTTCCTGGCTTGGTACAGAGAGAGTTTAACCTTACCCACAATGTGCTCGAGATGTCCCTCAGAGATGAAAGGAGTGAAGAAAATCGTAATGATGGAAAACATAAACCACCGATGTTGAGAGGACGACATCATCATGCCCCTATCCTAGCACATGAATTGGTGAACGATGGTGAACGAAAACTATAGTTCTATCACAAATTATAACTAATCTTCTCAGATGTCTGGTTATCATTGACATGTGCATTGTTATCGTCGTGATTTATTGTCCTGGTATCAGAGTTGACGTTTGTCCTCATATTAGTAATCATTATAAATTGGGGTTATAATAACATGGTCTTTATCACCTCCCTTTTCTCTCTTGTTATCATGAACACTGTGACAGTAATCACAAATAAATTCTAAAATGCTAGATATTCTTCGCATTTGTGGGTCAACTTTAAATATTCCCAAAATAAAGAAAACCTTTTAGAGAGTCAAAGACCAATATCATGGATCGCCAAATACTTGGGCCAAGATGTAATTCTAGTTCAGCCTAATGCGGACTATACCAGCATTGGTATAGATCAAGAATGACGTCAAAGGGGTTAAACAATACAGTGACTTCGATTGGTTAAATAATATTTGCTATGACCTTCAACACGTGCGGATATATACTGTAATATACTGCAATATTACTTGTTTTGAGAAATGATCACAACATGGCATTCAAATCAATAAGCTGGATATTATTGGACAAGAATTTAGATACGATGTAAAATGTACAATAATTAAGCGTTTCAAGTTCAGTGCATTGTCCGAATCCGTGGGTGCTAAGCAATTTATGAAGTGAGTATATACCTCATGCAACACTGCAATGCGTGGAAGTTTATTTATTTATTATTCCGCATTCCAAATATCTGGTCATTTATGCAGTTTTTTCTTTCTAATTATGCTAGTTCAAGTTCCATTAAAGGGCCCCTGCCATCAAAATATATGTTGACTTCTGTTGATGCATCTTAACATGTATATCACAAAATCACTAACTGTTCAATGGAAATATGTGTCCTATATCTTAAAATAATTTTTATATATTTTTTTCTCAGCACTGATAAGCCCCGCCTCCAAAATACCCTCCAACTCAAGATTCCCCCTGTGACATCAGCAAAGGTAGAAATTAGCAGGATAATAGACATAATTTATGCACAAACTAAACATTGCAATGACCACCTGCAAGTGCTTACAATAGCATCACATAGCTAACACATTTCTGACATAAGGAAACGATTATTCCTACATGAAAGGTTGTTAGATGGTATTGTGTGAAGGCATGTGATGCTCTTGTGGGCAGGTGGAGGTAGTCATTGCAATGTTTGATTTGTGCATAAATTCTACTTATTATCCTGCTAATTTCTACCTTTGATGATGTCACAGGGGGAATCTTGAGTTGGAGGATATTTTGGAGGCGGGGCTTAACAGTGCTGAGAAAAAATAAAGAAAAATGATTTTAAAATATATGACACATATTTTCATTGAACAGTTAGTGATTTTGTTATGTCCATGTTATGTTGCATCAATAAAAGTCAACATATACTTTGATGACAGGGGCCCTTTAAGGACAATATATTGCATATGATGAAAAGCATAGATTGGTATGATTTGGACCCCACGCAACAATTATGAACTGGAACCCGTCTACCGAAAAATAAAATCAGTAATATGCGAAGAGTCATAAATTGAGGTTTAAAATCGCGCATTTCTGTGCAGAGATATGCCTCACCTAGTTTTTAACTTGACTCCTAATCTTCCCAGACAGGGATCTCGCCAGCTCGTGGTTAATTTCTTCAGACAATAGTAGACAGCAACTCGACAATCCTAAATATCGACGTAGCACGAACCCTAATGTTGTAGTCACAAGCGGCTGGTCTGCGTCGAGTTTCGCAGAAAATCCTTGCGTCAAACGCAAGGAGGTGCGCGTATTTTCAGGCACCTTCTAGCACGCAGTATTAGGACGCGCGCAAGGGATCTCAAAAGTTGGCACGCAAGCTGCGTAAACGCACGTACAAAAACACGCACGGCCTGTTGTGACCACGGCATAAAGTGTCAACATATTGTATCACCCAGGAACCTCGTGAAAACTAAGCAGCATTGCTGTGCATCATACATTATACAACACACAACAAATCTGGCAATATATTGATTTTCAAATATTCTTCTTTGTTCATGATATTCAAAGGGGATCATAAAGTTCAGTTCAGAAGAATGGACCGACGTCGAGATACTTGGATTAGTTCGAGGCCTGCAGCGCTGAAGAATGTGATACACCAGGTCATTGGCAGTTGACGTGCAGTTCACACACAAAGAGATTATAGACACAATACGAAACTGCCTAGGAGGCTGATTGTTGGTGTTCAATTGTGGAGAGGTTTACTGGATTCGACGGATTTTATCATGTACTCCTACTTTCTCTTCCTCTCCTTCTCTCCTCTCTCGCAATCAGGTACTTAACACACCAGAGAAATCACACGATGAAGCGCTATCAAGTTCAATCTATGAATGTAATAATCTCCATGATCCGTTACCTTACATCAGTATAAATCACCAGTCTTGATAAATTCATTTATTAAATAAGGCATTACAGTGGATCAATTGCTCCTAAAGCGAGGGAAAAAAGATAAGATATAATGATTATACAAGAGTAGTAAAATACATGAACTGTGGTTGTTAATTACTTCACCCCATACGGGGTCAATTACTGAAAGTTTCATTGTTTTATGAACAGTATTTATTAGAACACTATGACTATAGAAACATTTAAAGAACATTGAATCATACATCATTCTCCAACATCACTTCCATTTATATAACCAACCTGCTAAATGAACATATAGACGAGACAGGTACGTTGATGTGGAAGTCGTTTTGTAGTCGTGTCGTAATTTGATCTTATTTTGTTGCTTGTGGGTGTTGTGTGTAATATTTGTACTATCTTAGTTATCAAGTGTTTCTTTATTCATAAACAGTTATCACGTGTGAATACTAATAATATCATATAAACTCATAATTTACCCCATTTCCTGTTTTTCGTTTTCTTCCTAAGCAACACTGAAATGGTTGGAACGCGATCGAGCAATTCAACGGGAGCCGAGACTAATCCACCCCAGCCCACCGGGATCGATCCAACCAGCCGAGGTCCCCTCAGCCCAGCAGGTGCCCCACCTCAGCTTTTGCCTCAGTGGAGCACCCAAGCGGAACGAGGCAGGCACAGGCAGCACCTCGACGTCGGCGTCATTGTGGAGGCCATTGTTCAGGCCTTCACTGATAAGCGGATTGTCGAAGAGCGCCTAGTACCTGCCCTCGGGCCTGTTCTGGCACCCGCTATCCACGATTGTTTTGTACTTGAATGGAGAAGAGGGATCCCAGAATTGCCCAGCTGGAGCAGCGCCTGGCAACCGCTGAGGCTCAGACTGAGGAGCTGGAGCAGTACTCCAGGAGAAATTGCCTGGTTGTACACGGCATCCCCGAGAAGGAGCAAGAGGACACAGACAGCCTCATCTGCAACCTCGCCACCAAGCAGTTTGAGGTTGGACTCTGGCCGGAGGATCTCGACCGTTCGCACCGGATCGGAGCGAAGGGTCGAAAGGACAAACAAGGCCGCCCGTTGCCACGTCCTCTCATCGTGAAGTTTGCAAGGTACGATCCCAGAGCGAATTTCTACACCGCCAGATCAAAACTTTAGTCAACTACAATTTATGTTCACGAGAACCTGACCAACGGCTTGGGTGGTGCGTAGTCACATATTTTGTTGTAATTCGAGTTGCCCTCGGGGCGTGTGGAGGGATGTACATATAATACATAACCGCATTATATTTCGACATGTTGATATTACATACTGTTACTCTGTTGATTATTGTCTTAGCTGTTAAACATTCGTTTGTGTGTGTTTTTGTTTTGTTTTTTATTTGTTTTTTGTTTTTTTGCTTCGTTTGTATTTGCTTGTATTAGTCTCTCTTTGATATATGTTTTTTAAGTATGTATTTTTATGTTATTTGTGTACTTGGGTTCATCTTACTGTATATCATTTAAATGATGGACTTTTTACTTATGTGTTTTGAACCACATGTTAAAGCTTATCACATCTCACAAGCCATCGGGTTTCTGGTGATGCCGTAAACTCATTGTTCATGAAAGTTGTTTATTCTTGTTTGTTAAATTGAATAAAGAAATTGAATATTCATATGTAATAGTTTCGGCAATCTCTTCACTTTTTTATAAAATGAGAGAGAATGAGAGAGAAAGTGGTAGATCATTTACCAAGTATCTTGATATTCCTTGCTGTCAGGAAAGACATTTTTTATTTAATTCAAAGAAAAGTTATGTTAAGACAAAGCCTGTACTCGAAGAAATGAAACATTTTGAACAGGTGAGGGAACGTAAGATTCTTTTGCATATGAGGGGAACAGGCTTGGTTGATAGACCCGGTCATATGGCAAGCCGTTTTAACATTTATTTCTATTTCTTGATATCACGAATTCGACTTCTTGATATTAAAAATTTGATATCAACAATTGCCATTGCTTAACTACACAAAAACATTTCTTGATATCAAAAATTCGAATTCGTGATATCAAGAATTCGACTTCTTGATATCAAGAAATGAATTATTGATATCTCTCAATTTCGAACGCAAGACTAGTGCAAAAAAATACTTGGATATCAAGCACAAAAGTATTGCAAAAATGTTCAACTTATTTCCAGCTCTAAAGTTGCGCAGAATTAAAATTCGTAGTTGATTTCCAGCGCAAAAGTAATGCAGTATTCGTTTCCTGAATTCGAACTTAAAAGTTGCGCACGAATTCGATTTCTTGATATCAAGAATTCGGCTTGTTTTGTATTTGTGCTTAAAAGTTGAGCAGAAATCAATTGGATCCGATTTCTTGCTCTATATTTCAGCTCAAATTCACCCCAGCGTTTCATCCATCCGTCATCACACTCGTTAATGTGACCTCGAAGGGGCTGGAAGGACACAGAAAGAGGGCGGGGGCATGGGGAGAGTAGGGAGAGAAATAGAGAGTTAGGGCGAGAGGGGGTGTAAAGAGAAAGAGAGAGAGGGGGAGAGAGATATATATATAGGAGAGAGAGAGAAAGAAAGAGAGAGAGAGATAGAGAGAGGGGGGGAGAGAGGGAGTGAGGAGAGAGAGAGGGGGGAAAGGGTATGTTCCAGGTGTGCTTGAAAACGGTTTAATGGTGACTGCAACTTCCTAAAATGTATTGTAGTGTCCACATGTTATGAATTTCCTACTGTAGTGAAAGTTTGTAACATCCCATGTCATTCACCCTCATTGCTTATGTCTCTCTCTCTCTCTCTCTGATCTGTTACTTCCCTAGCTGATCCACATATGCAAACACTAGAAGGTGTTAGAACTGGAGTCGGCACGAAGAATAATTTATTCCTACACCGGTCGCGATCATTGACAGCACAATAGAATATTTGACGCATTTGGTTCTATGATCCAGTGACGACCGCCGCCAAATATGCAAGACAAGTTTTTGATGCATTTAGAGGAATATATATTTTGTATGCGCAGAAGATTTCAGAACAACTTCATGAACTTAAGTGCATGTGCAGTAGTAGTACATCTTATAATGATACGATTCTGTGAATTTCAGATTATATTGTTGCTTCGTTTTTGTGATAAAAGGAGAATACTATAGAAAACATGTCAGATAAATGCCTCCATGTCATACATTGGGTAATCACATTTCCTTAAAAATATCATGTAAATCGTTTAATGAGTGTTTCACCTTTCAACCTTTCAACCTCAATTTCGTGTCCGGAGGTACGTGTCCGAAAAAGCTACGGACCAAATTCTGTCTATAATTTCAACAAAATTTTCATTCGCTTACCCCAAAACTAATTCACAGTGTGTGTAAAAAGATCAGCTATGAACTCCCAGCGAAAGCTGAATGGTGGACATATTTCTCAAAACAGATTTTCTTTTGTTATTCAGAGCTAGAAGCACTGCCTAATTAGAAATACAGCGATTTGTTTGAAACACCTGAATGTCTTGAATTTTTATGCGGCGGCGGTCATCATAGATCAAAGGAAGTCTATCCGAGCGCAGTTCATCCATGCTAGGTCCATGGTCTCTGCCCACAGTCATTCTCCATACCAACATTCCACTCTCCTAATCCACCCCAAAAATAAGCAATTCCACTTGCCATAGTCACCACTCCCTATATCCTTCAACATATTATGTAATAAACACCTGCCAGTATTGTATTGTACATTGTTGCTGATTGTGTGATCCATGAATAAAAACACTTGCTCTCTAGGCAGAAGCAGTCCTACGTGTCTCTCTACGTACCGTAGTATGCCAACATTACATGGATGTGTTCGGTATGTTCGAAAAATCTTCAATAATTTACCATTAGTCAGATCTTTTTTCTTCTTTTTTTAGTCAGTTCTTGTTTTGGGGCTTTAAATATGTGACAGTGCGCTATACATCATTTTTTTCGAATGATGAGTGAGACTGTTTCAATAGAGCTCGTGGAGGCCTACTGATTGTAACTTTAGGTGTTAATCATTGTTATTCTGATAAGGGCCAGTATCCGTGTCAGTTTTGTTTGATGGTATTGCTGTTATCGATGAAAAACCTAAATGAATGAATGAGTGTCATCAAGCAAATACTGAAGTAGCTTGAATTTCAATGTGACAGTAATCCTTATGTCATATAGAATTATTTTGTACGCATGATCACATGATGTCGATTTGATGTGTAAGACTCGTGAATAGTAATGATACAGACAGGGTTTCATTATGGGAGAGACAAAATTAATGTCCATGAAATAGCTAACATGATGTGTTGTGGGGATCTGTTGGCACCGCACAACGATGTCCTAACTAAGCTGTGGTTGTTTTAGTTCTTCACTCGTTCAAATTATTTCCAGCTTAAAAGTTGTGCGGAATCAAATTCACCTCCACACATGCCGGGTGCTGCGGTGACGAATAGCCATCGTCCTCCCAATTGTTTACATGATCCATTTGTCACCAACCTCGTTATGAGTCCTACCTTCAATACCACACAGTCAATCGGCAGCGCTCGCTCATTCTATAGAAATCGTGAGCGTTTTATTTTTCGTCTCGCGAAATCTCACGCGCAGATTTTGCTGCACCTAGATTACGAAGGAATTCGACATGCTCGCGAGATCTTTAGCTAGTGTCTTCTGTAAGCATACTCATCAGGATATTTTTAGACAGGGATTGAGATTATATGTTTCTTAATAAATATTTTCATTTTTTTCGAAATCCGCAAAGGAGTTTTTGTGTTATTTGCTTTCAAAAACAGGCCTCAATTTTTTTTTGAAATATGTAAGCTCTCATACCTTGCTGTATCCTGACCCTTCTATGGATTGTACGGTAACGACAGTTACGGCTCTAAAAAGCCAATACTTCAGCGGATATTTTGATTCCAATATTGTTTGGGCTAAAAAATAAAACATTTTTGCTATTCGTCTTCAAAGTGACGCGAGATTTCAGAAAGCGTACGGACTTCGCAACCGATATATATGTACGCTCTCAGACTTTGCTGGATCCTGACCCTTCTACAAATTGGACGGCAACACCAGTTACAGCTTTGGAAAGCCAGTACTCCAGCGGAGAATTTGATTCCAGTTTTGTTTGGGCTCAAAAATAAAATACCTGTGCTATTCATCTTCAAAGTGACGCGAATTTTCAGAATTCATACGGACTTCGCAACCGATGTTCGTCCGCAGGCAGCAGAAAACACGCGTTTTTATTTTCAGCTCGGTAGTCGTGACCTTCACTTTACCTCTCGAACCGCGAAAAAGGTCTCCCTTTCAAACTGCGATGTCTCCATGAATATATCATATTTTTGTACACTTTCTTTTTTAACTGTATGTTAGAGGTCGACATTTACCAAGGGTGAAAAAATATTTTATTAAAACAGGCAGAAAAAAATGCAAATTCGAGATAAATATGTGGTTCTAATAAAAATTTAAAAAATCAAAATAAACTCTTTATTTCAATGTCAATCGCTTTTGAGCCCCTAACATTTAAAGATCATCTGAAGCGGAATTTATTGTACTTTATGGAGATACCATTATTTTTCAACCTCCCCCATAGAAGGGTCAGGATCCAGCAAAACATCAACCATGTTGAAATCCAAAATGATCGAGATATGACGAAGTTGTGAGCGATCCTAACCAGTCAATCATAGTCCGCGACCCTTGGATCGCCGATGGAATTTCGTTATTACAAAAACCATGGCCATACCACGGTCACGGTACTACTATGGTACTATCATGGTACCAGTATTATGGTAGTGCCCTGGTACTACCATGGTACTACCATGGTACTATCATGGTACTAGTACCACTAGTACCATTAGTACCACTAGTACTGTGGTAAAAGAACCATGACAGTACCATGGTACAAAAACCATTATAATACCATGGTACTAGTACCATGGTAAAATAACCATGATATTTATACCATGGTACAAAAACCGTGACAATACCATGGTACTAGTACCATGGTATAAAAACCATGACAATACCATGGTACTGATACCATGGTACTAGTACCATGGTACAAAACCATGACGATATCATGGTACAAAAAATGACAATTCCATGGTAGTACCATGGTACTTTTACCATGGTAAAAGTACTGCACTCAACTGTCAATTTACCATGTAGTACCATACCACGAAAGTACCATGGTATTACCATGGTATAAGTACCATGGTACTAGCATGGTATAGGTACCATGGTACTAGCATGGTACTTTTTTGTAATGGTAAATTGACAGTTGAGCGCAGTACTTTTACCATGGTAAAAGTACCATGGTACTACAATAGTAGTACCATGGTAGTACCATGGAATTGTCATGTTTTTGTACCATGATATCGTCATGGTTTTGCACCATGGTACTAGTACCATGGTATTAGTACCATGGTATTGTCATGGTTTTTGTACCATGGTATAAATATCATGGTTATTTTACCATGGTACTAGTACCATGGTATAAATAGCATGGTTCTATAAGTACCATGGTACTAGCATAGTACTTTTTTGTAATGGTAAATTGACAGTTGAGCGCAGTACTTTTACCATGGTAAAAGTACCATGGTACTACCATAGTAGTACCATGGTAGTACCATGGAATTGTCATGTTTTTGTACCAATGATATCGTCATGGTTTTGCACCATGGTATTAGTACCATGGTATTGTCATGGTTTTTGTACTATGGTATTTAATATCGTGGTTATTTTACCATGGTACTAGTACCATGGTATAAATAGCATGGTTCTTTTACCATGGTACTAGTACCATGGTATTATAATGGTTTTTGTACCATGGTACTAGTACCATGGTACTGTCATGGTTCTATTACCATGGTGCTAGTACCATGATAGTACCATGGTTGAGCGCTATCACTGAAGTAGCATGGTATGTGGTATGTAGTACCATACCACACCACGAAAGTACCATGGTATTACCATGGTATAAGTACCATGGTACTAGCATGGTACTTTTTTTGTAAGGGTGCTACTTCAGTGATAGGATTAAACTCTGGAAAGGTAGCTCTACATGTATCTGTTGCATTTAAAGTGGTACTGGTAGTGGGCTCTGATACAGATGACAATGAGGCGTTTACATGACTTGACAACTCATTCCTTACATATTTGACTTTCTCAGAAAAGAACTGCACAAACTGATTTGCCAACTGTATGTCACTGGCGGAGCTCTTGGATGGAAGAACCTTCGCATTTGATGATGAGGAAAGTTTATTAAACTTCTGAAATAACTGTCGAGTATTACAATCCTCAAATGAGTTTCTGTAGTATTCGCATCTTGTTTTGTTCAGCAACGCCTTGTATTTACTTCGTTGATCACTAAAGAGTTGCTTGTACACCTCAAGATTTTTGCAATTTCTAAGCCGCTCCCATCTCCTAAGATCCCTTTTCGCTTTACGGAGCGAATCACAGTCCCAAGGTGCATGGGGACGGGCAGTAATCGTCCGGGTAATTTCAGGCTTATCCAAGAGATCATGTAGGATATTTTCATATTGTTCTACAAGTGTCACTAATTCGGGAGAAGGAGCCAAAAGAAGTGCAGATCTCCTCATATCCAAACAAAAGGCATCAATATCAATCTCACGAAACTTGCGTGTCTTTATGACAATCTTGTTTGGCGGTGGTTTTGGAAATATTCAACTTACATTCAACTAGTAACTAACAGCCTTTTAGTATCAATTGTACATAGAGATGCTGTACTAGAGTTGATATAGCCTTTTGACAAGGCACTGTGAGTGTGGGTTGTCCCTCAGTTGTATCAGCAGTTGTATCCACGGAACTATGTATCCCGTGCGCCGAAATGTGCCAACACTCCTGGTGCTCCGAAAGATCTTCCGTTCACCCCTCGCCTGTCACTGGGGTTAGCGCGGTTAGTCTCGTTCCAGGCGCTAGTGGGGTATTGCGCTGACGGAGGAAATTATCAAGGGAATGTAATGGTACAAAGAATAAGACGAAGAAAGAGAAAGAGGGGTAAAGAAAATGTGTCACGTACATTGCTGCAAAGAAAGGGTGCTGTTGTTATCATTAAATTTTGTCATTCTTGAAACAAGTTCCCATTTGTTTCGCTAGTTCCAATGACATAATGCTGATAATATCATATCATTTCCATTAATTAATTGAATTTTTTGGCAAAGATGTTAATTACATTCGCGTTTTGGGGTCAAAAACATCTCTTTCATATCAAAAATAGGATGAAACTCAACTTAAAATCGCACTTTATGTCACCACAAACGATTTCCCACTCGATCCAATTTCGCTTTATGGTGTCTTGTACAGCTTAGTTCCCATGAATCATATTATGCAGTTTTTTCTTAGCTTTACAATGATGTTCATTGGTCAAGCTTTGCGTTCGCAGTTGTCATATTCGGGGCGGGCGCGTACTGCACCTAATACGCATTCACCATGCATGGCGCGGCCGGGCCCGGGCCGGCCGCGCGCCGGGGCTGCGCTTGTGCGACTGTGCGTGCGCCGCTGAGCATTGGCGCGCGCAAGGGGTCCAAAAGGCGTATGCGGGCTCCATATGCTGTAAATGGAGCAGTAGCAGCAAAACAACTATTTGTAAATGTGCCTTTAGTTTGTTTGTTATTTAACATTAATTATCAACCACCCCCTTTGTTTATTCTACTAGTCTCTCTGCATTACTCCACTCAGTACTTACTCTGAATACCCCGTTGCTGTATATGTGTTGATATGTTCCGTGGAAATATGTGTTATGTGAAATACTGGCTCTTGATGTGTATAGTGAATCTCACGGTGCTCTCAAAATTCACGTTATGATGCTCATCTGAATGCTGCAAATCTTAATATTCATTGTGGGTATACTGATCACACGATCACACTGACTTCTCCGTTCCGCTATGGAAGCGATCGTGGCGCGGGTGCGCGTCGGGAATTTTGGAGAAAACGGACTTTCTGGTCGGCAAATAATTTTGACATTTACCGAATAATGTGATTTTTTAAGCTTAAAATTCAAAAGACGATGATTAGATGAAACTTGCGATTTTTTGACTCATAATCGCTTAGCATGACAGAAACTGTTGTGCCGACGGTGATTCTGTAGTCTCACGCGTTATACGCTTACCATTTTGTTCCAATACGCATTTTTGCTAGTGCGTCGATTAAGGGCCCTACGGTGAGAATGGGCCACTAGCCATATAGTGAGTGGTCCACAAACCGGCCCCTACCCTTGAAACCGGTCCCCGCGTATTTCTGCTCAGTGCGCGTTATCGAAGGTTGGATGCGCGATTTATTATGTATTTACGCATTAGTAAACAAAATGCAAGATTTTCGGAAGCAAAATTAAACCAAATGTAAACTTATTTGGCAATTGCACATTTTCGTTCGAAACATTTCCGTTTTTCAACTTGCGTTCGTACTTCCGTGATTTTCCCGTCGATCGCCGAAACTTTCCCGTCAATTTTCACTGCACTGGAACTAGCATGATCGAGACGCAATACTGGTGAAATGTCGGCACTGCACTCGTCGGATTGACGGAGATATCGCACATTATCGGTACGGGCCGGTTTCAAGGTTCAGTGATGTGAATGTGCGACAATTTATCGAGCGATATTCAAAGCGCAATTTCGAAATTTTAATCTTCAATCCAAAATAGTTTTTTAAAGGGCATTATTTTGCTGATTTGGGTGTGAAATTTTATAATTTTATTTGGTTATCTTAGAATTAAAATATTCAAGAGAAAACAAGGGGGCCGGTTTAAGGCACCCGCATCATACGTGTAGGACTGGTGAGGGATTGTGGGACGACTATTGGGAAAGCACAATGTTAGATCGGCATCAGTCATGTCAGTACACTGATATTTCCTTTGATTTAGCCAGGGTAACGAATACGTTGAGTATTCGTATTTTTTATTTCAATGTGACAGGTTAATGATCCGAGATGCATTAAATGTTTTGAATAAACATACAGAACATGCTGGATAGTTGATGCTTTATATAATAGTTGGGCATCCATGATATGAGTTCTCATTCAGTGAATATTTCACTGCAGTTATATAATGTGCATATTCCATTGAATTTGATCTAGTTTGTGTACCTTTTCAGTGCATTTGTGTACCACAGTATCGGGACTGTATTTCATATTTGTTAGACATTAATTAATACATAAAGATATGAATACAACCCCATATTATACAGAAGTATGCATGCCTGATAGTTATTATGCTCTTGAGTGATATGTTGGATTAATTGATGAGAACATATACTAGTGGATTCTCTTGTTGAATCAAATGTAATGATGACATGCCATAATGTTTTAATCCATGCAGTGAGTTGTCATGTTTTGTTTTTTTGCTTGTTGTTTGAACAGATGCTGTTCTTTTCCCGTGATTAAAGTGACGTTGACATCGCAGACACAGTGTGTGACCGCCGTATCATTCCCCGCGTCGTTTCAGACATGTTTTATGGATTATTTGTCCTTGGTTTGGAAGTAGTTTGTGATATTTAGCACTCAACCATTCTCAATGATATAAGAGGGCAAATACTGACCTTGGACTGGGGGAGTTGGAACTTTATCGCCCTCTTATCACACATTCAAGCTTACATTTTGCGTACTTTATTGAAACGATAAGGAAGGGGCACCCTGCAGAAAAAAAAGGGGTTATCAAGTCTTCTTAAGCCCGATCAGTGCAGGTTTTTTTGGAATATTTCGATAACATGAAAGCAGACCATAATGTGGTCGGTCAGGAGAGCTCACACATGTGATACCAATGTGTTCCTTTGACCATGTCTGTACTGCATTCATTAAAGTGGGTGGGTGAAGTGGGTATGTCTTTAGAGTAAGCCTTTTTCTTTTTATAGAAGAAATGTTATTTGTTTTCTTCTTTCTTTTTTACGTATTATCAGTTATTTTGTAAGTGTATATTCAAACTGAATCTGGTGCTGTATAAGTTATTCTTTTAACCGTGTGATGGATGCATGAAAGTTGCAACTCAACTTACACATTTGTTAACAACTTAATGTACATATACATGTATTACTTTCTGTCTGGAGATGTTTTTAAGAAGAAATTGAAGAAAAATGCATTAATGTGTTGCCATCCATCATCACAAATCATCTGTTTATTTAATGTGTTGTTTATATTCTGTTAATGTCAAGTACTAAATGTGTGTGTACACTGGGTTTGCTGGTCTTTGAGGAGGACACGATCCTTTTTAAAATGACAGTACCTACTCAATGTCTTTGTGTATATTATTGTTCAAAAGCATTGTTGTTGCATATTGTTATCTGGTAAAGCATAATATTCTAGAATAATTAGTATTACATCTGTAGTATAACCTCGCTAATGTATGATATAATTTTTATTGCCAAAAAAATCACACATGTATCCAATCTTTTGTATTGTGCTGAAATACAAGTGTTTGAACTTTTCATATATCTAGCAGGCTTGAAAGTCACACTAGTTAAAGCATTAATTGTGAACTTTGCATACAGACATTTTTATGGAAAAGTAAGTCAGCAGAGTGCACGCATGTTTATTGCTTATGAGATCTGGATTTTATAGTCTAAAAGAATTGGGGTATTTATTTGCAAGAAATTCGTAGCCTACCCCCTCCCCCTGAACAGAAAATGAAATCATACAGCAAAATCAGGTTTTACACAATGGGCACATATTTTGCTTATATTCATAACAAACGGTGTATTTTTTAATCTGTGTGTAATTCAGTCAGGTATATTTAGTAGACCTTAACCTTTTATGTTTTACACTTACAAGGGACACAATATTTATTCATGTTTGATATCTTAAAACAAACAATATTCTGTATCAATCAGTGTTTTGATGAATCATGTTAAACGTATATAAATATGTGATTAGTCACATTGTTACCCATAAGGAGATATTTGTGAATGGTCTCATGCAAAGATTTCAATAAAATCTGAACTTGAAAGATTAAATGATAATGGTGATTCCTAGCATTTTTATTTTTATATCAGAATGAGGCTTACATAGCATGGACATTCTCTATGCACACTCTGCACACTAAAGCAAATAATGGTAACCAAGAAGTAAGTTCTGCAGTACTAGTAATGTGATGCCTTATACATGTATATGGCAAAGTTCTCTCTTCAAATTGATGTAGAGTTAAACATAACCATTGAAGATAAATGTTTTTCAAAACTTCTCTTTCTGCCCATTTCAATAAAAAAAAGGTTTCATCATATAAACTGTATTATTGGCTTAAACGAGAAGGTATCCCCTTGTTCTCCATTTTCCTTTCTCAATTAAACGATTGGAGACTATCGGTCGTTTTGTCATTAATCTCTTACTCAAAAATCTACTCCAGGCAAAAATATATTTTGTTTACCACTCCACATTCTCCATCTGTGCCTCATTGAAAATTACACAGAATTCATGTAAATAGCGGTTTAATCTATTGTGCTCAGAATTATCAAATTCATTTCTTACTGAAATTTATTGACTGATATTAATTTCTAACTGAATTAAACAATTGCTGACTTTCAGTCCCTTCCCCTTTGATCCCTTAATCAAAGATCTACTCCAGGCAAATATATAATTTGTTGACTCCTCCATTCGGGCTACTGGTGTCTTTTTGTTTGCCTCATTATAAAATACATGGACTTCATATCGGAAATATGTTACTATTTGACCCTGATCAATTATTGGTGAGATTTGGACTTGTGTATATGAGCTAATCAATCCAAGGCACAACAACCCCCATTGTGCACCACACATGTGAGCCCACGTGGTATTTCTGCCAGAAGCATCATGAATTATTATTATTATTTACACTTTGTTGTCAGTTCCAGGAGGATGTTGCATAATGGGTTTTCAATTATTGTAACTTAAATGTAGTGGTAGCTACCAAGAAAACATATCTCCAACATGGCCATGATCTCTGATGTCATCCAAACCTTCTATCCGTAAGCATCTGAAGTTATGTATATGCATCTGAACAAAAGCATAAGATTTATCGTATCGCAAGCGTGACGATCTTGCCACCATTCTGTAAAAAAAAGACATATTTTCAGTCCTTCATATCTATTTTTCAAAACCATAAGGACTATCAACTTCACCCCTTCTCCTACGAGGTTTGGTGTGACAGGGTTGTGCTTTGCCCATCATTTTGCAACTACATGCACCACTTTTGATCATTAGATGATAGTGCTTCTCTTTCCCCGTTTTTTCTTCAATTTTATTTTTGCTTTTATGATTTTTGTTTTCTTTACATATATGTACTGTACTTGACATTTCTTCTTTGAATGAATCATAAAAATGAATATTCCCGCAGCAGCATCTACCTGTCGCAGCCCGTGTTAGTTGGTAGATTGGCTGCTCCACATGATTGATTCTATCCACCTTCGCTGTGGTCTGCCCTTCCTTCGCTTGCCTACCCGGTACGGTATGGTGGCCAACTGTATGTACCGTGTAGGGAGAGAGAAAGTAAGAGGAATATGTAGTGGGAGAGGAAGTAAGAGAGATACACTGAACTCCAAAAGTTTAGCAACACCTGCATTCAGTGTATAATTGGTAGGCTTTATTGATATTCAGGTTCATAGCATAGTGCAAGTTTTGTTTTAAAGTGGATAGTATATAAGAATGTATATTTTATCCTTGATTCAAACAAAGTTATACTCTATTAAATGGCTGCCTACCAGTCAATATGGCATTTTCTCAAAATGCTAACCTTTTTATTACATTCGCGTAATCTAGATATCCAGAGCTTTTCACCATTATACAGGGTTAAATGCCTAACTTCATTATTTTTTTTCCTTTTCCTAGTTAGAAGTCAAACACAAAAATAAAATTAAACAATAATTAGTGTTTCACTTGTATGGAAACCTCTTCTTTGAATTAAAAAACATAAATGACAAGAAAGGGGATTGAAATCTGTAGACTAGGGCGGTCAATCCATGATTGCCAGGACTTGTGTCTCTTCCTTTTTCTTCAAGTAGCCTTTGCATATTCTTTGAAGAGTCTTGACGTGTGCTTTGGGTCATTGTCCTACTGGAAAAAGAACCCTCCTCCGATCAGGCGTTTCCCTGAAGGGAAGGCCTTCCGCTGTAGGATTTAATGATAGCCTTGGTGCTTGAGGATACCCTCTACTCTGTGCAAATAAGAAAGATTGGATGATATCAGAGATCAGGAACATGTTGCAGATAGGTTTTCTTGGTAGCTTCCATTGATGGTAAGGTAGAATAATTTAAAACCTATATGCAACATGCTCCAGGAAAGTCTAGAAAATCAATGGACAAAAAACGAGCAGAAAAGTAATAAGAAGAGGAATATGGAATAATGAAAAACGGAACAACAGAGATGATAAGGCTCTGGTTGATTGTTATCATCAGTGATAGAAGGAAAACAACAATTAAAGTCAATTTTTCAACAACAAAAAAATAAAAAGTTAAGCGATGGTTTGCCAGGAGTTCAGGTGTCGTGACTTCGGGCTTCCGCAATTAAGCTACTCACCCTTACCGACTACCATTAGTTCCCTTCTGGTATGGCGACCGGCCCATTCGCGTATCCTTTCCCACCTCCTAAAAACTGTAGCCTATAAAAACTATAGACTCTAACTCTTTAGGGGAGGAACAAGGGTGATCCCAATGCCTTTGCCGGGCCATCCGACAATCCTTGAACCTTGGTTTTGCAACCTTGGAGTTAGCGGGTTTCGAACCCGTGCTCGCTAGCACGAGTGTGAGGTGGTCCCGGCGCTTACCCTACCACTAGGCTATAAGACGTCGGTGGTTTTGCTTGGTGATTTTAGCGTATAGACTATTATTTTCTAATCAACGAGAAAAAAACCAAAAGAGCACCTTTGTCAGGAATCGAACTCACGACCTTCAGGTTATCAGTCTGACGCTCTACCAACTGAGCCAACAGACCGACCGCTGATGTTGGGGACTCTTCAAAGAGTATTAAACATATATACTTGCAGATTGTCAACAAGTTTCTCTCTATTACTGAGGTAATTTTTTTTTATATAAAGAAATGTGCAATTTATGAAAAGAAAATACATGAGGGAGGGGGGATTTGTTGCCCAAATGTATCCTGAAAGTAACCCGAGAGGCTTCTAAATCTGATACAACCTTGTAGTAACATGAACTATGATATGACATCTTATATGCTGTGAGATAATTGGCCATTGAAGTGTTCCTACTTTTCCATGGCGCTCGCCTCTCTCTCCGTCTCTCTCTCTCTCTCTCTCTCCCTCCTCCTCTCTTTCTCTCTCTTTCTCTAAAGCCATCCTCATTCTTTTCTCTTCCGATGCAAGCATTCTTTCATAGAGAGTACCGAAGTGGTGTCGTCATAGGAACCTGTCAAGACAAATTGGCTCTAAACAAACTCACTCCACTGAGAGGTTTACCTGTCGGATATTGTATATTGGGCTAGTGTCCGACATTCTCAATTACATTCCCCGTTGTAATCACCGCTGCTTGTTCTGCCCGTATTGTTTAGAGCCATTTGTCTTGACAATAATGCTCAAATGGCGTCACACGTCGGTACTCTATATTCAGATAAGCAGACGTAGACGGTTGCTTGTTTTCCCCACAAATATATTTTTTTTATTCTTGAATTCATCAACATTTTCAAATTCATGACATATATCAATACGGTAATGATGAAACTGATCCATGTATAGTCATGTAAATGCTCATTGTTTTGATGAAGGAAACACTCAAATCTCTATATTGTGGATGCAGAGAATTGTCCTAGTCAAAATTCAATTCAAACAGTGATACAACACTTTGGCAACTGTCGACAAAACGCTCCTGGATATAAAAAGTGTCATGTTGTTTTCTTACCTATTATTTGCTGGCTGAGCCTCCCCCCCCCCCCCCCCTCCCCACAAAAATACAACTAAAATCAGAGTAAGAAAGTAAAATGATTTATTACAAAATAAATTTGAAAATGAGAATGAGGGATATTAGGTGGGATATGTGACAAACATACATTTTATTTCAAGAACTGTCTTCAATTAAAAATACATACCTGTTCTTTTATAATGCTGTCTTTATTAAACGCTTAGAAATATAACTTATTAAGTTCTTATTTATTCCATCCTGTAAAAGATAAGAACATTTATACTAGGATCCTTTATGCCATGGTCACAACTGGCTGTCCGTGTTTTTCTACGTGGAGTTTGCAGCTTCCTTGCCAACTTCTACGATCCTTCCCTGCGTCGTCCTTGCGTCGGACGCAAGGAGTTTCAGCGAAACCCGACGCAGATCACAAGCAAAGAGAATCATATATGTATATGGGAAGGAACATGTCGGGGGAAATCAAGAAAAACCGAGCTGTACACTCTACAATGCAAAGAAACTAGGCCATTTGAATCACCAATTAGATACTTTATACACGCCAACACTGATTCTGATAACATGAATATATAGATATACAATGTACATGATGGATAGCTTATATAGTTGGAGATTTACATGCAATAGAATGTCATTTGAGAGAGAAATAGTTTGTTCAAACATTGCTTTCCTCAATTAAATACAACCACAATTATTCTGCTTCTTATAGAGAATGAATTCCATGTCGTGTTCTTGCATCAATACTGTGCACTTCACATGCTATTACTTGCAACACAGGCGTGTGTGTGACAGGGATATGTGGCGAAGAATAATCCATGGCGCCGGTCTCTTACACTAATACATCATGGGACGGCTTTGAGATTGAGAATTCAACGTGCCTCACATAATCCTTTAATCATAATACTCACGGGGTGCATTATTCCCCCACTCCCTTAATTTTTTGTCGGTACTTCCGAACACCTCAACATTTCGAAACAAACATGATTTTTTTTCTGATTCTTTCCGCACATTTTGATACCAAATTTATGACGATCGGACCTACCGTGCCGATATCAGATTACGTTTACCAAACACATCTCACTGAAATTTCGCTAGTTTTCTATATGACCCATGTACACCCACATTCACACACATTTACGCTCAAATCGCAAAATGCGCTTGACGAAAAACAATGAAATACTTGAAAAATAATTACTACAACCTATCCTTTTTTCAGGAATTGATAAGGAATTTTTGAAAGACATTTGTACCAGAAATTGATACTCCTGAGGCTTTATCAAGTGATTTCTGCAATAAATGAGCATACATTACTGAATTTGAAAAATAAAGGCACTTTCGTAAATTTACCTATAAAACTTGTAGAGTACATAATTCTTGACCCATATAAAAAAAAAAATGAGGGAATCGGGCGGCCCATGGCCATAATGCCCCCCCCCCCCCCTTCCTCCCCCATCTTAACATGCTGTGAAATACCCCGGTAGTGTTAGGGTTAAGAGAGGTGTTGTCATTCTTTGTTCGAAAATATTCATGCATGCAATCCAACTTTTCGTGAAATAATTCAACAATCATGATTTGCCTTGTGGTCTGTCCAAGCTATCTTGATAGTCAATATGACTATTTGATATACTATCTCTCTCTTTCTCTCTCTGGGTGCTTTGTCGTGTGACGTAGGCGATCATGGAGCGCCATACAGTTCTCTGTACGGAGCTCTTTGTATCAATTGCATATCATGGTAAACCAGTCAGTCAGGATGCTAATCAACTTAATAATCCTTCTTCCCATGCCCCATACCCCTGGTTCTTTTTTATCAATCCCAACTCTTTCAAGTAAACTTTACACAGTATACGACGTACAAAATCTCAACCTTTAGAGTCTTGGCTCACATATCAGTTTCATAATATACATACATCATAATGAAACATTCTTCTTTGTGTGACATAACACATAAAGCTATGACTTGAGTCATATGTCACAAGTTAGGTAAATACTCGTTCTAGGCATATCTGAATATGATCCGCTATTACGGTGAACATGTCTACACTGACTGTCCAATGGGTGCATACAAAATACCTTTTGTTCCCCTGCATCAGTTATAAACTAATGCTTAATACCCCAAAGGAGATGCAGTCCGCTGGTTCAATAATGATGTGCGAGATTCGGCATGTAAACAATTAAGATTGGCGGTTTCTGACCAGTCAATCCTAAAGATCGCAGCTTAATCAAGAGAGAGATGTGTCGCTGATATTTATATAGGACATGTGTGGAGTTACCCCGGTGTTCCTATGTGGGGAAAGTCCACCCTTCAATGACCTCTCCTTAAAGGGGAAGTTCACCCTGAAATTATTTTGGTTTCAATAAAAAGAGACAAATGAAAGAAACATATGAGTGAAGGTTTGACGAAAATCGGTCAAAGGAAAAGAAAGTAATTTGATTTTAAAGTTTTGATTTTGTGACGTCACGTGCGAGGTGCTCTCCCATATGTTGTGTACAAAATAAGTCGTTAAATTGCATTTTTTTTTCTGTTTTTGACAACGGAATGATTTTTTTCGTACAGGCATGTGTGTAAAAACGTATTTCTAATAATGTACCAAATGCACAAGTATAAGGATACATATCTTTGTGAGAAAATGCATATTTTCGAAAAAAAAATGTACACAACATATGGGAGAGCACCTCGCATGTGACGTCACAAAATCAAAACTTTAAAATCAAATTACTTTCTTTTCCTTTGACCGATTTACGTCAAACCTTCACTCATATGTTTCTTTCATTTGTCTCTTTTTATTGAAACCAAAATAATTTCAGGGTGAACTTCCCCTTTAAGGAAAGATGTAGCGTTGATTAGTTGAGCAACCTCTGCGCGTTTTCTTCAAATCATTCCAAAGCCCATCCGTTGATTCATCGTGACCTTTATTTTAGGCAAGATTTAGAGTTGGTTTGTTGCACTAGCTCAGTGGGCTCTCTCTCTCCCTTACCATTTTATCAAGTTTCGCAAAAGTCCATCCTATAATGGCATCTCTGGTAGGAGAGATTTCTTGTTCATTTGTCAAGCTGGCTGCGCGGGTTAATTATCTTCCTCAATCATCCTTCGTTAAATCGTGGCAAAGTCCATCCTACAGTCTATAGTGACCACTCCTTTAGGAAGATTTAGCCTAGTGATCATTTGTTGAGCTCCGCGAGTTCTCGACAATCTCCCTCACTCATACTACTTTAATTCAGCCTGCTTTGGCGCTTCCTACAGTAGCGTCCCCGCCGACGACGGAATTCTTATGGAATTCTCGCTCTCCTTCATACATTAATGAATCATTTTGAATTATGATTCCCCAAGACGTAAATTACTGCTGAGTTTCTCTAACTGGAACGTGCGGCAGCGCTGCAGTGTCAGCTTGCCCATAAAGCCGTAGATGCTCTCCTCCTACTCGTCACTGTGCTTCGCACAGTGGAAAGCTCCGCAACACTTGACGTCAAGGTCGCTCTCCACATGCTTGCGCCACTGCTCGACCAACTCGTCGTTTTCCTTGGCCGTTGCGATCGGGTCATCGCGAAAGAAGAGGTTCAGGGCGAGCGCCTTGACCGGGCGGCCAGCCAAGATCTCATTCACCTGAAGGACAATGCAGAACAATAGGACCGTTAATAAACTCTTTGTTTCTTTGGAAATTCTTATGGAATTCTCGCTTTCCTTCATACATTAATGAATCATTATGTATTATGATTCCCCACGATGCAAATTACTGCTGAGTTAATGCCTTGTAAAATGTTAGAAATGTGTGGCTTGTTTGAGACCGAGTCTCCGCGAGACTAGACAGGTTTCCAAGAAGTCATCGTGAATTCGAATGCGTTTGATTTTTTTTTTCAAGTCTCCTGTAAGTCTCTGTAACTTATCTATGCTGTCCTTGCGACATCTCCACCAATGAGACGGACCTTTACTCTTACATTATCTTACATTACTACTCCCTGAAAACCACATTGGCTTACTACAAATCTTCACGCCAATGCTCACGGGAGAGTTCACCCTTCAAGCTCACCTTGACGATGCTATCCATGGTGTACTTGTTGGTCAGCCAATAGTAGGTCTCTGCAACCCTCTTTATGACAAACTGCGTAAGGGAGTTGTTGGCGGCCTGCGAGTAGATACCCTCGTAGCTACCCCTGGAGAGAATACAACTGTACAGGATCTGATCAACGATGCGGTAACGCACCGATGCATAGGCCTAACGGCTACTCCGCTCCGTAGACGCGCGCTTCTTCTCCCTCTGATCCATCTATCAGGTCGAGCAGTTCGGCGTACACGTGGCTGCTGACGGAGAAGGCATGGACCAAGAGAGGGTGTGTGTCGCCGTCCGTGACATAATCCAGGATATCCCGCGCGATCTCCTTGGCGTTGGCGGGCCATGCGATGTCGATGGGTCGCGTCTTGACCACCGGTACATCGAATCTAGAACTAAAAAAATTTACAACATTGAAACATGTATTATATCAACATATGACTTAACATAGGAAAATATAAATAGTGACTGATCGGCAATAGCGACGATTAATAAAAAGCGGCACAACATGAGTATTGCAGAGATGTAAGTATAAACAGTGATTGATTGATTGATTGATTGATTGATTGATTGATTGATTGATTGATTGATTGATTGATAAGAAATTGACGACACTACTAACACTTGAGTGTCATAACAGTGTCGAACAGATCATCTAAAATACAATTCAAGTTTCCCTAATGTGATTTACAGAATTTGAGCAGGATTATTAATCAGAAATAAATCAATATGTTAACTTCTTCCTCGGGATAACTTCCCTACTCTTTATGAAAAGAGAAGCAGGTTCTTTAACGTGCCAATGGTGTGACTCTCCTTTACACGGGACCGACGGTTTAAAGTCTCCTCCGAAAGACTAGGCAATTGGAATAAAATACCTTGCCCAAGGGTATACCTGTTGTGATTGGGATACGATCAGTTTCCCACTCAAAATCTAGTGTAACGATTGATCTTCTTTAGAAAGTTTATGTAAGACATAATCGCAAAATATCTCTAAATAATGCCTTGAGGTCAGGACAATCAAACAGTTAATACGCATATTTGCAAGTTCAACATATTCAAGGAAAATGGTGGATTTTCTACTGCAAATAAGTATGCATGAGTCAAATGAGAATGCCCAATACGAGCACGGGTCAAGTATAAACAATGCAGAAAAAGGTTTACCTGTAAATGCCTCAGTGGCTTGATAAATTGGGTACACCTGTGTAAAAAGAACATGCAGATAACTAAAATAATTACACGGGGATGCTAAAGCTGTTAACATATTTTATTCTATGTTTCGCCAGGTAAAGACTATTTAGAGAGGAGGAATGCTGTTTGTCACATTGTGGGGTTCTTCATGAATAAGATAAATAAAGAATAACCATCGGAACTAATG
Source organism: Arbacia lixula (assembly GCA_963669155.1). NCBI lineage: Eukaryota > Metazoa > Echinodermata > Echinoidea > Arbacioida > Arbaciidae > Arbacia > Arbacia lixula. The sequence continues at coordinate 14,656,695 of OZ022586.1, read as the reverse complement.
TTTATGTAGTTTCAAAATGAAACTTTAATTATAAGGAATGCATGAAATAATCAGATTATAATGAATCGCAATAACATACACACAGCAATTGAACTGAACAGTGAAATGTTGCCTCAATACAATAATCTTTAAGTAGGAATGAGGATGGATAAACAATCAAATATTTTCCGATTGACTCTGTCTACTAGTCATATATATATCAAAAGTAATGAATGAAATTATGGGTTTACATCAACTATCTTCGGTACAGATATCAAAACCTGCATATGGCCGGTTGATAATGTTCAGCGCAGTGTGCAGCGTCAATACAACCCGGTTGCCTTGACGAGGCGATCGCGATAACGTTGATTTTTGAAGCGCGAGTTCATCAAAGGACCCGCTGTCGAGGTTACACGGTAGGACGTCGATGCCCGAACTGAGGTGGTTGTAGTTGCGATCCTTGATGCTCGGCGACGTCGATGGGGGAGACCAGGAAACCGAACAGTCACCGCCCGGTCTGGGTGCAAGGACACGTGATGGCTGAACCCTTGATTACGGCTGAAATATAGTTACACAGCATCATAAATATATATTCAACTCAACTATAACTTGTACGCTTTAACTTTGTACCTTGTAAAGCACACGACATCTTAAAATGACAATAAGCACACCATTTGGTTTACCAAATAGACTTCGCAAAAAAAAAACAGCAACCGGATATCTCCTCGATATCTCCAATTAGCATAATAGCCATTTACTAGCATAACAATGTCCAGTGCTAGAAAGATTCATACCTCTGCTTGTACAATAGTTCCATTTAACCAGCAACCATTACTTATTACCGCTTGTTAACAAAATGCGTAAGTTGCATAAACCATTGATTATCAAAACATATAGCTACGCTAAAGTAGTTCTCATTTTCATCCCAATATAAATATATGCCGTAAATACACGGTGGTACCATTCAATGAGAAATTAGGCTTCCTCAAAGTGCGACATGGCTGACATAAAATGGCCGACTTTTGTTACTTGCCAAAAGAGGGCGTTGACATTTGACTACTAATTTCAGTTTTTGCTAAAAAATACATACGTTCAGTTTCCGACCTAGAAGAAATCATTCAATTTGTAATTTTCGTGTCAGAAATTGTTTGCATTTAAAATGTTCACTTTAGTTGAAAGCACTGATTTTTAGAAAGCCAAACTTCAATCTGAAAGACTTGCCTATACAGAAATTAAACAGTTGTAGAAACCCCCGCAAACTGGCATGTTTCAGACTTACTGTTATTTTGAAGAATTGAAGACCCTGTTGCCTGCCTCCCGGAGGAATTTGTGTCCAACCGACGGCCGTCTGCACTTCCCGCTCATGACAGCAGAACTCATGTACTCTCGGACCCTCGTTCCATCATACCAAAACAAAATCTACCAATCATGTTCTCCCATATGTGCTCACGTCACTTACTATTACATAATACCCTTAGGGCAAAATCACGCAAACCGAAGAAACGCGGGTAACAATAAATTAGGCACGGCTCCCAGCTGCGAAAAGGATACACATAAGAATTAAGAATGCGATGCATCCAGTGCGCCACAGAGCCTAGGTTACTTGTATTATAAAACATATGGTATAAGGGATTTTAGAAGATGAGTCGAACTTACTCGGCCATGTAATGTTTAAAGCTATTACAAAAGACACACATTACTGAGCAACGTGGCTTCCTTTGCCAGTCCGTTAACCTTTGTAATTTGGCTTACATTTTATTTTGACACTGTTTACAAGTTGATTTTAAAAGAATTACGAAACTAAGCATTTTGAATGTGGGCTGGTAATGAATTCTAGGTTACTGGACCTAAACAACGGGCTGATTTGGAAAGAGTATTTTGTATTTATCTTTCCACATGTGGAATTTCAGGTTGAAGGGTACTGTACTGATGAATTTCAGCATTCAATGAAAACATGTGCATCAGATATTAGGTTTGAAAAGTATCTACGCACTAAACAGGCAGTTTGCATCGTATTTATATCAAAAATATTAAGCAACGTTCGAACAGGGGTAACGAAGATTCAAGGTAATGAGAACTGGCACATATAGTCCGGGAGCCCAGAAGATTTATTCATGTGAAAAGGGCCGGAACAACTGACCCCATAGTTCGAAAGGATATACCCTGGACATCACAAACATGTTTTGCTGGCAAGGTGTACCCGATGCTTTTCTCCCAAATCACCACAAATGTGGCGTCACTACCGGAAAGCCTTTTTTTTTCAAAAATGATTGGAATATATACATGGTAGCATCATAACAAAGGTGTTAACACACATTTTTTATGCCCAATTATCAAACTTGATTGGTATCGTTTGGTTGCCTGGTAAATGTGCAACATCACCATTGACTTGTTTTGGCAATGACAGCAATGTGGGTGACGTCGACGACGACGACATATCGCGACGACGTCAGCAAAATGCAACAGTTTTGTTCGTTTTTTGTGCTCTTTTTCGGTTAAAACTTTTTCACTTCTTGTAGTTCACAAACCATTCCAAATATTCATTTCAAAGCTATGTTTGGCATCTCTCAAGCTTTTCAAAACATATAAGAATGAGACATTTGGTCACGCTAATGGTCATCTCCTGACCAATAATAGAGCGTAACGTTTTGGTAGAATGCACGTAAAGTTGGACAAAATACTGCGTAAGTCCTATATACGCTTATATACTGGATACGTGCTACTTTTTGGTTGAAACGTTTCAAATCCTTGTAATCCAAGAACCATACCCCACATTTCCTTTCAAGTCAGCCTAATGGTTTTGGTATTTCTTCCGCTTTTCAAAACAGATAAGAATGTTACATATTGTCACACCTATGGTCATCTCCTGAACAATAATGCAACGGAGCATTTTGGAAGAATTGTGTGAAATCAGATAAAATGTTGCTATTAGCTGCATACGTGTATATTCTGTATACGTGTTACTTTTCGGTTAAAACTGTTTAGATCCTTGTACTTCAAGAATCATACAACATATTACTTTCCGACACGTTCTAGTGATTTTAGAATTCCTTCCACCTTTCAAAACATATATTGATGTTACATATTATCACGCTTAGAGTCATCTACTGACCAATAACATTATGTCACATTTTGGAAGAACGTACGTAAAATCTGACAAAATACTGCGTACGTTCTATAAATGCGTATAATTTTGGATACGTGTTACTCATCGGTTGAAACTTTTTAAAATCATTGTAATCCAAGAACCGTACCACACATTTCCTTTCAATTTGCTCTGATGTTTTTGTCTTTTGTTCCGCTTTTCAAAACATATATGGATGTTACATATTGTCACACCTATGGTAATCTCCGGATCAATAATGTCACGGAGTATTTTGGAAGAATTGAGTGAAATCGAACAAAATATTGCGTATTGACTGCATACGTGTATATCCTGTGTGCGTATTACTTTTCGGTTGAAACTTTTTATATGCATACATACATTTCGTGGTTAGTATATGTGATTAAGACATGCTTTTCAGCGTGCCTTTGGTGAGAGCTCCTTCCTATTCCCATGAAATACACAAAACACGGCAATAACAAGATGGAGATGGAGATAATATAATGAAGGAAACTAGATATAAACGCATTGGGGGTTCTTTTCTGTTTTCAACGTACAATCCTGACGAATGATAAGTTAACAACATCATATTTATCGAAAACGACAAAACTTGTTATTCACATTTTCGAAATGAGTTAACACCGAATATTTGCTTGCAATGAACAGAGAGCCAAATCAAACACAAAAAATGAATTGTTATTGTTCTTGTTTGATTCTGCTCTCCTTTGTGCTGATTGGATTCATTTCTTTCCTTTTTTTCTGGGTGGATGCACATTTCTGGGAATGTCTAGTTACTACCGTTGCCAAACGGTCTAGGTTAACCCATAAAATACCGTTAGTGGATTATTTCACCATTAAGACACACAAATCGCATAGAGCAGCACTTTTGTCTCGCACAAGAAGGGTTGATGCGGCTGATGACTCGTCATCCATCGCGTGTATTTCTTTGTTTATGCCATTTATTTGGGGGCAAATAGTAAATGACGTCATTAAGTCACAATTATCTGCTCATGTCATATAAATATGAACGATTCCGAGGAGAAGTGCATCAAAACATCAACACAGTCCGAGTTGAACGCACGATATCATTGTTATTGTAAAGGTAAGTCCCATTTGTTTTAATTATTTCGCACACCTTTCATTTACTTTTTTATTAGGACGAAAGAATGTGGAGGAGCCGTAGTATAGTTATGGCGACTTAGTGACATTATAGCACTTTTACAAAAGTCGTGAAACTCTGCATATATCACCAGTATACCCTAACAAAACTTGTATGAAATCACACAATCATAACTTCTCGAAGGTTTTCAGGAAATGTGAAAAACTATCCTCGTTTACCATGTTTACGTTTGAAACGTACAGCAACCACACGGTATTGTAGCGGCGCAGCGTTCGTATTGCATGCATTGAACGCACTGCTCACATCACTGCGGACAATCACCGACCCCTGTACGCAATTCACACAAACATCACTGTTAGTTTCTAGTTGAATTGAATTGAATTATTTTATCATTTCAGCTCTATACAAATAATGCAGAGGTAGAATGATACAGCAATACAACAAAACAGTAATGGCAAGCTAAATGAATAGAAATAGTGTATACCCAATCGGGTTTCAGGTGTTATATAATAAAACAATAAACGACATAGATTGTGCAATTGTTTTAAACGGTTTCATTTGTATGTCTAGGGGAAAAAAGAACCTTACTAGCTCGGACAAATGACAACGTATTAATTTGATAGACAGAGAGGAAAGGGAAAATTAATTCGATGAAAAAACCTATTAGAATGTTTAAATCGAGAGTACCGAAGTGATGTCGTCATATGAGCATGTTGTCACTTGTCTCTAAACAAATTCTCACTCCAGTGAGAGGTGTAGCGGTCCGATATTGTCTATCGGGCTAATGTCGGGCATTCCCACTTACAGTCCCCGCTGTGAACACCGCCTGTTGCTCTACCCACATTGTTTAAAACCAATTCTCTTCCTATTAAAGCTTCACTAAATCAGAAAAATAAGTTCCCACTAATCTATGTAAAAGTATCCACTAAAAACGAATTTCACTTTCGTTTGCCGCAATAAAGTCTCATTTCAACGAAAATTTGAACAAACGCACGCCTCCAGTGACGTATGAGAAGTCAAAATTCCATAGATTGTACGGAAGTCAACAATAGACCATTTTCGTAATGTATTCACAACATTCCCCTTAACTGCGTAGTAACACGTTATTGCATTCACCTGTATCTTGTCATTCAGATTCAATGGATGGAATGCACTTTGAATCTATTAGTTGTTGCTACTCAGACAAACCTTGGACTAGCTTTTGGGGTTCTCATTGGTAACTTATTGTTTGAATGGCGTGAATAAAATATCTTATTTACGCCGTTGGCATTTATGGCATTTTGACTTCTCATACGTCACTGGAGGCGTGCGGGTTTTTTTTTTCAAATTTTCGTCAAAATGAGACTTTATTGCGGCAAACGAATGTGAAATTCGTTTTTATTGGATAATTTTACATAGTTTAGTGGGAACTTATTTTTATTTCTTATTAAGTAGCCCTTTAATGTTTAAATGACGTCACACTTCCGTGCTCTTTGGAAGGATGGGCACGCATATTTAATTGGGTAGGGGGGGGGATAACCATGCGAGTTGCAATGCGCACAATTTTATTAATGCGGATTGATGACCTCGAAAAGTAAGTTTGTCAAAAGACAGTTTGTGATGACAGTTGGGACTAGGGAAGGCGATATTGTTTATGATTTTAAGTCGGATATGAGTGTATTTGTGTGTTTGTTGTGAACAGTTCATTAAATTGCAGCGGATACTTGTTTGGTTGTTTACATTACGTCACGGAGAATGTGCGAAGTGGAAGTATTGAAAGCAGAATCTTTTGTTTTTAATCTCATTTGATCTATTTTTAGTCGTGTCAATCAAACACTCAAAGCAAAATAAATGTGTTTACCGTAATGGTTGTAATGATTCACTGTAGTGTAGTTAATCGTAATTAAACGCCGCGTCGGTCTATTTTTTAGTAGTGTTAATCGAACACTGAAAGCAAAATAAATGTGTTTACCGCAATGGTCGTAATGGTTCTCTGCAGTGCAATTAACATAACGTACAAGCCAGTCCGCCTGTACAATGTCATGTTAAAAGACATCAATTCAAATCAAGTAAACAACAATAAAATCGTTGTGTAAGCTGACATATATATCTTTCGACAATATTATGCGTAGTAAAAAGTGTTCAGCTGTAACTATTTATTGTAATGTAGGCCTAGATACCGTAACAACATTATATGATCTTTGTCATGAATGAATATAAAGTATTGCTCAAGTCTCTCATAACCATTGGCCGGAACATATGTAGTAAGCTATTGGAAGTTTCAAGGCCCAGTAATGTAAGAGTTAAATAATGAATGAAAATGAAATGTGTTTTTTTCAATGCTATATGCAACTTCGATATTCTTAACAGATTCAACAATTGAATTGTGTTAGAAACACACAACTGCCTGCAGGAATTATTCCAATGTAATCATGATATTCTATCTTCCAAATATATGATAAGCAACTTTTTTGCTGTCATTATTGGGAATAAAATTGCAATGGATCATCGATTTACCCTATAGCAGTACACCTTTACCCGAACAGCTGTTATTTTGTAAAGTAGTAACATGTGAGAGAAATAATAAATATTAAAACAATTAACAAATGGCGAATTAAGTATCGAATAAACAATTTGATGACATAAATATCGAAAAAGGTATCGAGTAAACAATTTGATCCAATAAATATCGAATAAAGTATCGAATAAACACTTCGCTCATTTATATCTCACGCGGGTGAAATGGTGGTTCTATTTTTATGCAAATCTTGTTCGGTTAACCTATTTCCGCCCTGGGCACCGTTGCATAAAACTTACCATTAATGGTAACTCTGCAATCAATGGTAACTACCATGGAAACACATCTTAATAGCCAATCAAATTCGAGGTTTCCATAGAAATTACCTTTGGTAGCAAGGTTACCATTAAAGGTGAGTTTTATGCAACAGGGCCCTAATCTGTCCAATGACGTGTGTAGAGAGTAAGTGTTGTATGATGTACAATATAGAAAACAGAGCTCTTTGTATGCAGAGTTTGGCAAACTCGGTTTCAATAGATAGCAACACGGTGCATATTTGTCTTGATATCTGCTTGCCCAACAAAGCAACAGGCGCCGTGATGCTACCTATTAAAACCGAGTTGGCCAAACTCTGTGCATAAAGTGCTCTGTAAGGAAATAAATCGTTGCGCCCTCTATCTATACATTATGCATTATACCCACATATACTAGGTATTAAAATCTTTTAGACAATACATGTATTTAAAAAATAAATTATAACTCAAATCAAGCTGAAGTTGATACAACATAAAGTCAAGGGATGTCAAATTTGTAAGAGAAAATTTTTGTGACATTTCATTTATTACTTTTCCTGTAATCCGTGGAATGCTTAATGATATTTTCACTTTTGGACAAATTTAAACCTCAAAATGTGTGTGTATAAGATAATTAATTCGTGAAACAACAATGACCATTGTGTATTACACCTGTCGATCCACTAGCAACTGCCATCACAGTGTGATTAATAATATATAATGCTTCTGGTAGAAAAGAAGTTGCGGGTTGGCATATGTGATGCACACTAACCATTGATGTGTTCTGAATTAATTACCTGATACCTACAGATTTTCAGATCCAAATTTGTCCAAAAGTGAAAATTAAATATTCCACGGATTGTTACAAGAAAAGCAATCGATTAAATTTCACAAAACCAGTCTCTAAAAATGACATCCCTCGATTATATGATGTATTAATTTCAACTTGATTTGAGTTGATACTGATATTTGCTAATTTTTCACAAGAGTCAACACCTAGCTAGTACGAGTTCCTGAAACTTTTTATCGGAAATTGATATTCTGGGGCCGTATTCATGAAAGCTTTCTAGCCTATTTGGTTACTACAATGCATGCATTTCGATGCACTTCAGTAACTAACTAGGCTTTGTAAAGTTTAATGAATATGGCCCCTGGAAGATAGATGATGGTTATTGTTGCCTCGGGACACACACAGGTAGGATAAGTTATCTGAGAACAGGGATGTGTTATGGAAGGATATGAAGCAACTTTCTTTCTTTGAACCCATGTGCCAAGCCACTGAAAAGTTATGGTGTTCTCAACAGCTGCTGTTCAGGTGTTTGAACAATTATGAACATGATTTTGTGGCAACGGCTTCTCAGAGAGAACAAAAGAAATGTACAGTCTCATTTCGCTTGTCCCGTTCTGTTAATGGCATTAATACTTCCATGAGCACAACAGGTATCAGCAAACACAAATAAACAAGTTTTTCAAGTAAAATATCTCTGCTGCACGCAAACACACACAAACGCCGTTAATGATAATACACAGCTTAATATATCATTTTGAGAGTGGTTGAATCCCCCAAATGCACAAGATGTCGGAAAGTGAAGAAATCGGTCAATTATGTAAGTAATACAAATAGCTTATATGTCGGATTTTTAATGATTCCTCAATACTTTTCGAAACAAAAGCAGAGTATTAGGATGTGTCATTATCTGCCGTTAACTTCCTTATATTTTGCGACCGAATTTGTCAAAAACAAAACGTCTACAGACAAATGGGAAATTAAAGAAATTTCTTTTCAAGTTGACATCAGCTAAATGTTGGCCCGGCACATGGAACCTCAAAGCATTGTCATGATTATGGAATTCTTGTGACATTCACGAGCACGCTTTAGAACCCATACAGATGTTTGAATGTATTATGCTCGAGTTTCTACTCCTTCCTAACACCTCCCTGCTAGAACTACATCTCTTGCGCGTAATACAACCTGTTGGTTTACATTCCCATTATCTGTCTATAATCTATCATGATTCTTACATCTACGGGTAAGATCATTATTTTTGTAATGCTTTCTTAAATCCCAGTGCTATAAATCATTCTGAGGTAGTCGTTCCTGAACTTGATCATATGACTAGTAATATTGTGCGACTAGGATTGCGACTGCACTGCTTGTCATACAAACATTCATATATCTGGTGTTGCCCTAATAGTTTTCACGTCTTGTTCAGGGCACTGTGACAAAACTACATTTGGCCCCCGCATATCGAATAGGCACCTTCCCGAAAGTGAGACCTCCCTCATGTCCGGACGATGTTTCTATATTACGGAGGATGGAGGGCTGATATGTTGCATCAACAAAATGAATTCTTCACGAATTCACGAATGTCGAGATTAATAAATACAGGTACATGTATGATGCTTCAATGAATTATTAAATTGGCACGACTAAAAGTACGTGTTGGGAATGCTAAAGTTGGGCATCGACCGTTGTAAGGACTGTTGTTAAATGTTGTCAAATTGACGTGACGAGTTTAATGTGTTGGCAGTTGCATGCACTATTACATCGTCCTTGATGATGTCAATATCAATCGATGTATATTAACTATTCATGTACCATTGATGCATTTAAGTAAGGTTTAATTAGCTTTTACAGGTAAAAATAGAAAGTCGCAATATCTTTAAAAGAGTAAAAAACAAAGTATTTATGATAATGGATATACGACAAAGTTGTCTTATGGACTATGTAGGTTAATTAGGTTTTATTGATTTTTTTAGGTTTACAGTGCAGTACGTGAAGTAGAGTCAATCATTCTTACAAATTGTTATTTATACTACTTCTCCTACTTTTACCAGTCTTTCTACTAATACCACTACTACACGAAACTTCACGTCTTTTGCAATTTCTTATTTCTTTTGGGGGGTCTGAATATTGATACCTTTTCTGTTTTGTATTGACAGAATGGCCATCATGCCCGATGACAAGAGGCTAGAGGAGATATTAAAAGAAATCAAGGAGAAAAACTTGACGGTAGTCCGCTTTGAGCAGTCAGACACGAATGGCATCGCGAGATCCAAACTGGTTCCCGTGTACAACTTCAAGGAGCGTGCGACAAAGGGCATAACATTCGGCCTCTCTACGCTTGGTGCTGACGTCACTGGTTGTGACGTGGCTAATACGGGTTACGGGTCCGAGATCGGCTACGCTGATGGCATCTATTACCCGCTCTTGGACACATTCACGGTGCTACCTTGGTTAAAGCACACGGGACGGGTTCTGCTGGAACCAAAACGGAATGGGCAAATTGTAGCCGGCTACCCACGGGTGGTGGCCCGCAGACAACTAGAGAAGCTGAAGGGTATGGGACTGTCTCTTTTCACTGCTCATGAGTATGAGTTCTACCTGGCAGATAAGAATACCATGAAGCCAGTGAATAGTGATGTCAATGGATGTGCAACCTTGCGATGTACCCTGATCTACGATTTTCTCCAGGAGCTGATGGAGTACCTACCACAAGTTGGGATAACACTGGAAAACGTCGAGACAGAGCACGGTCCTGGCCAGCTAGAGGTGACCTACAAACCAGCCTTCGGCATCCGTGCCGCAGACAACGCACACACCTACAAGACTTCCATCAAGGAGATCGCACTTCTGAACGGCTACGTGGCATCCTTTATGTCCAAACCTTACCCTGGGAAGTGTGGCTCTTCGAGTCACCTTTGCCACTCTCTTTGGGACGCTGACGAGCAGATTCCACTTCTGTACGACGCAACCAATCCCCTTCAACTCTCCGAGATTGGTCAACACTGGATAGCCGGCATTTTGGCCCATGCACCTGCCATACAGGTCCTGCTGGCTCTGACTGCCAACTGCATGAAACGGGTAGTTAAAGGCTTTCGCTGTCCTGTCAATGCTACGTGGGGTTTCGGTAACCGCACCTGCTACCTTCGAGTCAAACTTGATGGCCCAGAAGGCACGTATCTCGAAAATCGAGCGGGCGCCGCAGCAGGAAACCCGTATCTCTCTTTAGCTGCAGTAGCTGCTGCAGGTATGGATGGTATCGTAAGCAAGTTGAAGCTTCCACCCGAGTGCACCGGGGATGCGTATATCGATGATGAACTTCCACTGAACACCCCATCTCTACCAAACAACATGGAAGACGCCCTCATCGCCTTGACCAACGATGCGGTGATCTGTGACGCACTTGGGAATGAGTTCATTAAAGCCTTCACGGCGATCAAGAAACACGAGCTTACCCTACAGGCAGAGGCAGATGAGCGATGCGACAATGACTGGGAATTTGATCATTCATTTTACTATTTGTAGAAAGATGAAGGATTATATGATTTAACAAAATCACGAAAATACATTGTTGGCTACTTTTAAATAATAATTATCAGTATATACACCCAGTAGCAAGGTTAGCGTGGTTGGACCAAAAATGGAAGCAGAGGCATTTGAGCATGAGTTGGTAAGCAGTATAGAAGCAGGGCCGAATTCCTCTCTGTCAAGGATTCATCGTTCACATACGGGATGGAGCACGCTTAGACTATTAGCCTACTTGGTGTATGTCTTTCATTGGCATATCATACAAATATTTCATGACCATGAGGGATCTTGTGGAATCTATTTGCACCGAGGTTGAGTGGAGGGCGTGCGGTACTATTTTCCCGAGACCGCAGGTCGAGGGAAAATGGTACCGCACGCCCTCCACTTCACCGAGGGGACCAATAGATTCCACAAAGTTCTCGAATAAAGATCATGAAATATTTGTTTTATATCCTTCATTAATATATTCTTTATTCATTAATTTAATCCTTACCATGGACCTTGTAATATAGTGTCCATTCTCCGAACGCAGGAGCCCGATTCAGATGTTTTGTTATTTCCTGCGGCTTGAGCAAACCAACGGAAATTCAAGTTGCACCTCGGCCGCAACACCGCGGGTGTTCCCGCAGCGCGCCCAATGATTTTCCGCTAAAACGTCAAAAGGCAGCTGGAAATAAATGTATCGCGTAGATTTTGCGTGTCGCGCATTTACCTGGGATGAATCGATGAAAATTGTATCGATCACCGATAGCCCAGATATCGATAGTCCAGAGGGAAAAATAAGACTATTTTTGACATGACGTCGCGAAATAGTACTTTTTTTTCCTCTGACGTCACGAAATAGTACTTTTCTTCCCTCTGAGCTCTCTTCCTTGAAATAGTTCATCTATTTGTGGTCATGTGACACCCTTTCAGCCAATCAACGAACTAGAATATATTAATGAGGGATATAACATAATCTATGATATATTACAATCCAATTTCTCTCATTGGACCATTGGACCTCAATGAGATGAAAATGGGCATGCCGGCCCAAAGTGATTTGATAAACTTGATCATGAATTTATACATTTTAATGAATTGTGTAATTAACCCGCATTTTTGTCAAAACTAAACATTACATAACGTGCCATTAAATATTATGAGCACCACCCGCTGAATATTCCGCGGGGAATTGACAATGAGGTATTTAGCAAAATATGATGCCGACACACGAATAACAGAAATTCATTAAGGACATTCTGTGATAAATCTATCTCATCCTGCCGTTTAAACTCAATGATTTTAGTTTTAGCAATAACATTTGACGGTCTCCACGTGGATCGGCTAATTGTTAAATAGTCTACATACCATATGATTAATTTGTATTGATGGTGAACCCAAACGCTGCTATGTACGAGAATAAAGATACTGGAGATGATTTCCAACAACTTAATCCAGGGCCTTTGTAGACTGTTAATTGAAATCTAAAATGTTACTATGTACATTAATATAAAGAGAGAGCAAGAGAGATAGCGAAAAGGAGATGAAGAGCGAAATAGATATAAAGAGAGCCACAATGTGGGATAGGAATGGAAAGGCAGAGATAGATGCGGAGAGAACACGAGAGAAAAGAGATGAGGGGAAGGAAGGAGAACGAATGAGAGTCAGGTTACCATGGTTACTGTTTCAATTCTATTCATGAACGGGTGTACTAGAAAAACACATGTGTTGTGTTAAAATACAAAATATCGTCAAAGTTTGAAACTCTAAATCACATGTCGTCAGACCTCCCGAGTCTTATATTTAAAAAAATATATCCATCCCATCTTCGAATCTCCTATCAATATGAGTCTTTTTATCCACATAATTATTTGTGTATAAACAAATAAATGGAAGTCTATCATTTTAAGTCCTCCCTGATCATAATTCAAAAACATAACATTTCTTTTAACTTTATCTTTCCCATTCCATAAAAAATCGAACATTAATTTTTCAATTTCCTCAAAAACCCAAGGTGGTACTGGGGTAATTGTGATGACATATGATTTAATTTCGACAGTATAAACGTTTTAATTAATTGTATTTTACCCTCTGTTTCCACCATATCAATATCTTCTTTTATTTTACTTAGAATTTCTTTGATCCTGTCCTGTCCCTCCACGTCTAATGAGAAGGTTGCAGATGTAACTAATATTTTAATGACCTTCACTACCGAAGGGAGTTACAATATTTTTTTTTGAGAGGAGACCCAACAACAATATAAACGTTTTATCTCTATTCACTTTTAAACCGGAAATATCACCTTTAGCCCTCAAATCTTACTCAAAGTCGAGCTCTGAAATGTGTCGTTTAACGAGTAAAATGCGAATGTCTTTGAAACCGTCCAGGGGAAGACTCCTCTCTGGTCAAAATTTACCAAAATTAGCACAAAATCAGAAAGTCAGAAACTGGGGATATCCACGGTAGCCAGTGTATGCACACTTGGAAGTTATGTATAGATATGATTATCCCCCGTCACATATTGAACAAATCCACATAGACGCAGACATACACACACACACACATACATGCACACGCACACGTACGCAGAGTCTCGCACATTCACTCAAACATACATGTAAATGATCATAGATTCACTTCTATGTTAAGCTATATATTTCGCCCTCTGAGTACCAAGCCCTATGTTGTCCTATACAAGTTGTGTGTATTATGTTGTATAAAATAGCATCAATGCCCCATAATGGGTTAATCATGTACTCCTACTTTCTCTTCCTCTCCTACTCTCCTCTCTCGCAATCAGGTATTATGGATAAACAACACACCATGAAATCACACGATGAAACGCCATCAAGTTCAATATGGAATGTAATAATCTCCATGATACCGTTACCTTACATCAGTATAAATCACAAGTCTTGATAGATCCATTTATTAAATAAGGCATTACAGTGGGCTCAATTGCTCATAAGGCGAGAGAAAAAAATAAGACACAATGATTAAGCAATAGTAAAATACATGAACCGTGGTTGTCAAATACTTGCATTCATAGAATTAATAAGTCAACGCCGACAATGGACGAGTTGAATTACGTCATGATATTTACAAGGCAGAAGTACATTTCGACAGGCACTTGACAAATGATTACAATTTACGACCCAAAAAGTTCCCTTATATTCTCTTTTTCGTATTCCCGTCTCATTTCGACTCATCCTCCTTGATCATGTTTATTCTCAAGATCTCCCCCACCCACCCCTCTCATCCCATTCTCTTGTCTCATATCGCTTCCTTCTTTATCTCTCCGTCTACCCATCCGTTTTCTCACAATCTCCCTCCCATCTCTCTCTATCCTGTGCCTTCTCAGCACCCCTCTCATTCTGCTTCAACTCTCCATTTATATTATCTTCTCTCTCTCTCTCTCTCCTCTTTCTAATTATTTGTGCAGGGAGAAGTGAGCTACAATGCAGCAACAATATACTGTACAATCCGTCCCTCGTTTCCTTCCATCAGAACGTGTAGTCTCTGCAGAAATGATCACACAGACAATGGAACCACTAGAGATGAGCATACTAATATCAAACAAATCACAAACTTGATGTATAAGTTTATATTTCTGAATTATATTCCAGAATCATATTCAAAACATTCTTACACATTATAGACTCCCTGGTACCATGGGTACATCTCCTTCCTATTCACAGAGTGATCAAAATCAATTTATACGTCGGGAAATAGCATCTATACCTATCGTATATAGATGTGGATGCGGCTTGCTTTCAGTCGTTCGCCTGAACAGTAATATATTTGGCTGGCATTGGCTGGCAAATATAGAAACATGTATCGTTCAGATCATTGCAGTAGACAGATATCACATTGTAAAGCAAATATATGGGTAGTATTACAAGAGCGTAAGGAGATATGAAGAAGGAAAAATTCTAGGAGTGCTGTTGGTGATTTTAGACATGTGTTATTCAAACAATCAGGGTTTAACTCTCATTTGTTGATGACTCTCTCATAAGGCGCCGGCACCTCTCCGTGTACGCCCGGCGGTGTGGCTTCTTGTTCCTTCCGTCGCTGTTCGACCTGCTCCGGACTGACGTAGAGTTGGTGGTGCGTGATCGCTCCGCTCTGTGATGCCGTGGTCTCAGGGTTCGACAAACCTTCCATTGGAATTTCTTGATAAAATGCGTGTTCACTCTCAGAGGTTATGGGACGGAGCTGGTGGTTGAGTTCAGTTTTTCCCTTGGTATTTATGGTTTCTTGCTGTAGTTGTTTCTCCCTCAGAGACCGACTAAGAGGGAGAAGGCAATTAAGAGGAAGAGATAGGAGTATGAGAGAGATAAAACACAAGAATGAGAGAGAGAAAGAAAGAGAAACTCGGAAGTGTTTATAAGAGAAGAAGAGAGATGAGAGAGAGAGAGAGAGAGAGAGAGAGAGAGAGAGAGAGAGAGAGAGTGAAACATACCAAAAGTGAGAGAGAGGGAGGTGGGGGGGGGGGAGAAAATCAACATCTCAGAAAGAATTATATGAATGTAAGCCCACCCGAATCAGTGAGTTTTCTAAATTGTATATCAAACAATAAGAAATGAAGAACCGCCGTTTAACTCGTTATATTCCATTGGTGTTTTAGCCTAAAAAATACACACAAATTCATAAGAGCAGAAGTTGCCTGGCAAACAAATGGTTCACATTACACAGAAACCATGAATCAAGAGCCTATCGTTCAGCATATGGATAGCAAAACGTCAAGTAGATATATGTTTTGTTACATAAAGCAAACTAATAATAGATCTGACTACAGCTAACATGTCAAGTAAGACTTCTCTTTCAAACGAGTTTGCCAATAGAGGATTAATCAGCGTTGCTAAAAGTTTGAGAAAATAAAAAGAAAATTGAGAAGTCTTATCATTATTTTTGAAAGTTGTGAGTTTATGAAAATTACAATTACTTGCACTGAATTCTGATCACTAACCTTAATGAGCAACTCTATTCGTATGCAATCATTGTCCTTGTGTACCATACATGTACACGACAATATCTAGTGCATCGCTAGTCTCAAACTAGGATTTACCAAAGATGTTTAAGTACATGGATGTCCATTCTTTTGAACAAGGTTTGATTCCGCCACTTAACATCCACTTGACTTGCAGCTGCTCTCAACAATATTATGCATACGCGATTGCGTCACGTTCACCTGAATTTTATAGTAGGGCATACACATTCCTATACATGCATACATTTCAGCTTTCGCCGCTGAACCTTTAAAGGGATACTAAATTAGAAAAATAAGTTCACACTAATCTATGTAAAATTATCCACTAAAAACGATTTCTTTCGTTTGCCGCAATAAAGTTTCATTTTGACGAAAATTTGAAAAAAACGCACGCCTCCAGTGACGTATGAGAAGGCAAAATTCCATAAATGCCAACGGCGTAAATAAAATGTTTTATTCGCGAAATTCAAACAATACGTTACCAATGGGAACCCCAAAGCTTGTCCGAGGTTTTTCTGAGTAGCAACAACTAATAGATTTAAAGTGCATTCCATCCATTGAGTCTGAATGACAAGATACAGGTGAATACAATAACGCGTTACTACGCAGTTAGGGGAAGTTGTGAATACATTACGAAAATTGTCTATTGTTGACTTCCGTACAATCTATGGAATTTTGACTTCTCATACGTTACTGGAGGCGTGCGTTTTTTTTTTTTTTAATTTTCGTCAAAATGAGACTTTATTGCGGCAAACGAATTTGAAATTCGTTTTTAGTGGATAATTTTACATAGATTAGTGGGAACCTATTTTTCTAATTTTAGTAACCCTTTAATTTTGTCAATAAGTGCTTGTTATGTAGTTAATAAGGACAAGCAACTTGACAAACCGAATCCCGATAGAGTAAGCTGTTGAAAGAACACCATACACCAACAGCAGGAAAACCAGCACTCCGAGTCCAATGGATATGCCTAAAGGTACAAATATAGAATTGTTCGAAAAAAGAGGATAGTGAAGAGAGAGAGAGAGTAGGGGGAACAGGGGAATGGGGAGAGAGAGAGAGGGGCGTAGTGAGAGGGGGAGATATTAGTTTTAGCTTGCCTGCTGTGACGGCCCTCACATCTTAATTGAATACGTAAAACATGATAATTCGAAGATGGAGGTGTCATGGTATAGTGAGCTGCTAAGGTAGACGATTGTTTGAACAAGCCAGCAGGGAGTGGAGATGGTGCACATAATGTGCTCATGATAGTTCTTGTATCCGGCAACCAGGGCTCAAGCTGTAAAATCTCTCTTAATTCAGTTTCCGAAAAGGGAAATGAGAAAAACCCTCTGCACCATGTTTGCATATTCATGAATCCATACTTCTCTGTAAAATCCCTCTTAATTCAGTTTCCGAACAGTGAAATTCATCGACACGGACAATGCAACGGAAAATAAAACAGTGTATACTCACTATTTGAACATTGTGGACATGTGTCAGTACACTTCGGGCAACTGTAGACTGTGGCGGTAACTGTAAAATAGCATTGACAATATTGCGAACAGTATGCATTATACCCTACATTGAGAAAGTCCTGTTCATTGATTGTTCTACAACAACAATAACAAATATGATAACGATTATACCACCGATAACGATTATTTTAGAAATATTATGCCATATAGTAGTGGTATATAGGCGTCGAATCCCCTAACTTCTCCTAAAGCTTTCTTTCCTGTTTTTCATATTTTCCTTCATGTCATTTCTATACCTATTTCAGCAGTAGTAGTATATCCTGTGGACAGCTCTGACGTCACAGATGCGTGTGACACAGTACCTCCCTCCGTCGGATCAGTCATTGTAGTCGATGACGTCACTGTCGGTGTGGATGTGGTGGGAGGTGGCGTGGTAGGAACCGATACTGTGGAAGTGGGAAACACAATGGAAACAAAAGTTGTATTGATCCCACTGATCACAAATTAATGTGTGCGTCATATGGGGCAGGGGTGAGGGATTATTTCGATTATACACATATAAATACACACAAACGCATGATCCCCATATTTCAATCACCGGGAATAATCAAGATCACAAACCGTAAAATACTGCAATGTGTCCAGAACCCCCACATGAACTTTTGGAGTTCCCAGGACATTGAGTAAGACAATCACGATCACCATTCGTCGCTCTCCCGAGACGACTGTAGTTTGTTCCTGCGCCACCGCAGTAGCACTTACTCCCGAACTCCACTCCAGCGTAGACGTAGTCAGCTATGATGGACTCTCGGCAATGGGTGATGCATTTGTCGATTGTCATGGAAGCAGATGCTACCAGTGGATCACCGGGTAGAACGGGATCATCCACTCTATCGATGTAACACCCGATGTAGGTTTCATCTGCAGAATATCAAAGGCAAACATTTGTTTTCCTCAAGAAATTGTAGGAAATGGAACGGATGGAGACTAAGTGAGTTCATGGGTATCTATGTATATGTGTGTGTTTAGGGTTTGTGGGTCAGTTTACACCCCCCCCCCCCTCCCCCTGCACACACATGCGCATACATACATACACACACACACATACACACATTTTTTTTTTTTTTTTTTTTTTTTTTTTTTTGAAATCACACCAGATATCCCTTACACTAAAATCTAGCCCAAAACAGACGTGTTTGATTGCACCCTCGGTCTACAAAGAAATCCTCTTAAAGTACATTTAAATCCCTACAAGTCTTACACACATTATATCCTTGCTACACCATCCATCATTTCAATAGTTTTGAAATATACCAACCATTGCTCAAGGACTAATCTGGCGAAGTGTTGCAAAAAGCTTGGCACGGGGCTTATTGCGTACATATCACCGAGAGCGTAGCGCGGGGGCACACAGAAAGTTAATGAGCAGTTGAAGAGATAGACAGATATTTTGAGTTGACTCCAAACGAATTTGATTGCAGATTATGTTCAAAGTTCCCAAAAGTTTTTGCAATCTCACATAGAAATATTGGGTCTTTAAATAAAAATATTGATGCCTTGAGATTATTGTATGAAGAGTGCATTGAATCAAAATTTCACTTCATTGGATTGTCTGAAGTCTGGAATGCATCTAATCAAGATATTCTTTGGATTGACGGGTACACTTTAGAAGTGAACTGTAGGGACCCTGGCATACGAGGAGGAGGTGTTGTTGTATGATATTAACTTTGCTGAATCATTATGGCTTGAGGTTCAGATTGATACTTGCACAGTTGTTGTAGGTGTCATTTACAGAAAACCCAACACTGATATTAACCGGTTCCAAGAGAGTTTATTGCCTATGTTAGAAAAGATTAAAGTTTATAAAGAGATATGTATTTCAATAGTTGATTTTAATATTGATTTGAATACATACATACATACATACATACACACATACATACACACACACATGCACATAGACATACATATACACATATATTGATTCATTATATATTATATCAGAACCATGATGTGTAATGCGTCCATTTGTAACTTGTCTTCTAGCATGTCTAGGGCTTGCTCAGTCGTAAATAGACTCGGTGGTTACATGTTTTCCCTTTTCTAACCCAAGTTTATTCCTCTTTGCTCCGACTCAACTAATACATATCTACTTCATTATTGGATATGCACATTTGTATACACGTGTATTTAAAACAGTTGAAATGCCCATTAAGAAATGAATACAATTATCCACCAATATTGATTTTACCAAATTTTGATGCTTATGTTTCTTGATTATTGGTGACCATGCCGAATACTTTAACAAAGATGATACTTGATCATACGATGTACCTGCTCTTTTGTTTGTGTATTAACCCTGTGAGTGTTAGGAAGAGTGCTGCTCTAAGGGAATAGTGTGTATTACTTATGAACAAAGTTACATGTGGTACACAAAGAGTTAATGATGAAAGGTCCATGACAAAATCCCATTCTTACCGTAACATACTGCTGCTGCGGGAACTCTTGCAGTGTCATATGTCGAACATTCAGAAACTACTTCACACTCCCTAATACTTTCGTAGACTGGAGAAAACAAATGAAGAAAACAAATCTTGTTTTGATATAGTGAGGAAATAACTGAAAAGCCAATAATGTTGAAGATAAGACTCAAAACCGATATGAAATGCACAGTATGTTTCAGTAATATTCATACATACAGCAGTGTCATTAGATAACCTCAATAATGACCAAAAGAGATTGAACAAAAAACGTTGTACACATGCCACGTTTAGAAAGGTGAAGCAAGCTAAACACAACAAAAAAAAAAGCCCCCCTTAGCAAAATAACATAACTTTTTTTATGAAAGAGACTTTGAATAAAATAATTTGGCAGGATTGTTTCTTAACTTATTGACTAACTCCTGTGTGAAAATCATTAATTATTTTGCCCAGAACCTCTCTGACAAAAAGTTATGCCATTTTGCATAGGGGGACTTGCTTTTTTTTGTTGTGTTTATGATATTCATTACGTCGGTAAGTCCAAGGTGCGTTGTAGCGTTGGTGTGACGCTTTCGTAGCAAATGAGCCTTCAAAATGAAAGAGCATTCTTGTCATTTATGTTGCATATTGCTGCCCTGCGTAATATGATCCCTTCACACAGGGGCCATTTCATGTTATGTGCTCCATAAGAAATGTTTCATAGATATGTAAGTGATATTATTCCAATGATATAAACCAATTACTTCATGTGGCCAGTCTGCTTGTTGAGCCTCTGTATTTTCACTGATTTATTCTTGTCATCATCATTCACTATAAAAATGCAGGGTAGCAAGGCCCAATCACTTAATAACTTATATTCATAAACATGTAATTTTCTCACTTGTCTGACAGTTGAGAAATGTGGTTGGTAGATCGAGGTCACTTCCGAAATGGGAGTCAGTAATGACCTTATTAGTTCCATGGGCCCCGATGTGCTCACAGATGAGGTTAGCCTCAACGAAATCAAAGACGACCCCACACGTTGTTTGCCACGTGGCATTATCTGTGGTGTACTCCACAGTGCCTTCGTATCTCGTTGGACCGTTCGCCAAGCGGACGTCTGGAATATTGACAAGTCAAATCAGTCCAGGACCTTATAACACACGATATTCGAACAATTAATTTCGATTAATAATTGGATTATCAAGAACTTCATCGTCTCATACTACACATACATATGTGTGTTTTTATGTTTTTATTTCCACTCCTTGAATAATACAATATAATGATATCCTACTAATACCGTATGCTATACCACTTTAACTAGTACTACGTCTACTACTACTACTACTACTACTACTACTACTACTACCATTACTACTACTACTAAGTACTACTACATCTACTACTACTACTACTACTACTACTACTACTACTACTACTACCACTACTATTACTACTACTATTACAACTTCTATTACTACTACTACTACTACTAAACTTACAGAATGTTTTTTAATCAATTTCTTTGTCAAATGTAAGGTAATTCATTGTTGTGCATTGGTTAATTTTTTTCGATGACTTTTTCCATGGTAATTTTTAAAAATACATTTTCGCTGTTGCCCATTCAACCAAAAAAAAAAGATGCACTTTTGTTCATGATGAGGTAAAATTGTGTTGCGGTAACTTTGGCATGGGCTAAAAACCCATTCAGTTGCGCCTCGTGTGTTTAAACCATAGTAAGTTACCTTGCGCACACAATTCATACTCACCAACTCAAACCTGTTCATCATTTGTATCAATATGACTTATACAGTCCGAATGTTAAAGTACGAATAAGCTGAATGAAAATGTTACCTTCAAATTCATGTATCACCAATAAAGTATTTTCAGCAAATATAAATAAGTATTTACGCTCTTAATGCCATAGGTAAATCAAATGTGTTATAGGTCGGGAAGTTTTCCTGGCTTGGTATTGAGAGAGCATGGTTCGTATTGTAGGAGTGCAAAGGTACAAGGAGGATATGCTAAACGGAAATATAAACTTCAACCCTAAATGGTTATGTATGTACCATCAATAAAGTACTTTCAGCAAAGCTGAATAGGAATTCTTACCAACGAGTTGTCCTTCAGAGGTGAAAGCAGAGAAGAGGATCGTAACGATGGAAAACACAAACCACCGATGTTGAATGGACGACGTCATCATGCCTGTTATTACTCTGCCCGAGCACGTAAACTCATGATGCACCATTAAGACATTTTTGCACTGGTAATACACACCATTCACACAGGGCAGTGTGGAGTCTGGCAGAGGAGGAGTTAACTGGTGAAAATCGTTCGAAAAATAGTACTCTTTAACAAATCATGATTATTCTCTTCAGTTACCACTACTATTTATGTTATTGTTGTTAATATAACGATTCTTGTGAGCCGAACCCAGTCATAAATTAGTAATCTTTACGATTGGAATCACATATTTCTTTGAATCCTTCGCAGGTAAAAAATTTTTTTTACATATATCGATAGCTAAAAAAAAAAGTTTACATATATCGATAGCTAGAGATAATGTAAGATGATCTCACCTATTTCTTAACTTGATACCTAATCTTCCTAGACAGAGGATCGCGTGTCATTGATCTCGCCAGCTCGTGGTTTCTTTGTTAAGATAATAGTAGACAGTTCGACCAGCAGCTCATCAATCCTGAATATCCACGTACAACAAACCTTTAATTGTAGCACCCAGGGACCTCGTGAACACTAAGCAACATTGCTGCGCATTACGATACATAACCAATCTGGCAATATATTGATTTTCAAGTCTACTTCCTTCTTCATGACAAAGGTAATTGCCATAAAGCTCACAAGAATGGATCGACGTCGTGGTATATTTGGAAGTTCGAGAGCTGCTACCGCGCTAAAGAATGTGATACACCTGTACACCTGAGTCATTTGCAGTAGGCGAGCAGTTCACACACACACACACACACACACATTACAAAGAGAAGATACACACAATACGAATCTGTCTGGCTGGCTGATTGTTGGTGTTTAGTAGCATGTGGTGATTGCACAGAAATGGAAGTGCATAATAAGACATTTTCTGGGTTACTCATTGTCAGGATTGAGTTGTATGTTGTGACTTTTAGAAAGGTTTGATGATTGTGCCAGCTTTAAACTAGTTGAGAACTGCAATCATATAAGACCCCACGGAAGAAAATCTTTTTTTATCACCGCTGAAATTCGAAGCAGTTTGTATATGTTGTATTGTTGGTATTATATTGATCAATTTACGGAAATAAACAGCAGTTCCTATTTGATAAAGCTTCCAAACAGTTCACTTAAAAGGGTAACACACACACATACACATACACACATACACACACACAAACACACACACACACATACACACAAACTATAAGAAATTGCCTGGGTACCCGATTTTAAGGGCTTAGAAAATATGTGGTCGATGAGCCTTGTAGAGGTTGGAATCAAAATGATAAGCTACATTTCGCTACATTCGCTACATTTTAAACTGATTTCACACAGCACACATACACGCTCATGAACACATCATTTTGAACTCTACTGTGGGTGTTTATATAGTACTGTGTGGTGAATGAGAATACTTTGGAGTCTAACTAAAACTTATCTGATCTAGATCTAAAACCATACGCGTTCATGCAAATCACAATCTACATAATGTTCTGATTCAGATCAAATCAAGACCATACGTATGCATGTTATTAACAAGCTACATGTAGATATTTTGAAAGTTTTAGTTCAGTTCCACTGCCATGAATGTAGATTTGAAAGATGAGATTAAGTTTCCCTTGGAGATAAACACAGTGGACACCCGTAGCCAATCCGTCACACTTGTGATCAGTACAGATCAGTGCGTCATACATACACACAGTAATGACGTGTGTATGTCACAAGCTGGCGCTGTTCATTTATCGGTATTTATTACTCCTCAAATCTTACACAAAGTCGAGCTCTGAAATGTGTCGTTTAACGAGTAAAATGTGAATGTCTTTGACACCGTTCAGGGGAAGACTCCTCTCAGATCAATATTTACCACAATTAGCACAAAATCAGAAAGTCAGAAACTGGGGATATCCACGGTAGCCAGTGTATGCACACTAAGAACTTATGTATAGATATGATTATCCCCCGTCACATATTGAACAAATGCACATAGACGCAGACATACACACATATACATGCACACGCACACGTACGCAGTCTCGCACATTCACTCTTGATCAGACTTGCTTCTAGGTAAAGCTATGCGTTTAATCGTGTTAATACCCCTACTGTCTCTTTCTCTCTTACTCTTCTCTCTCGCAATCTGGTACTTATGGATAAACAACACACCAGAGAAATCACACGATGAAACGCTCTTAATTTCAATATATGGAATGTAATAATCTCCATGATACCGTTACCTTACATCAGTATAAATCACAAGTCTTGATAGATCCATTTATTAAATAAGGCATTACAGTAGCTCAATTGCTCATGAGGCGAGAGAGAAAAATCAAGAGTAGTAAAATACATGAACCGTGGTTGTCAAATACTTGCACTCATAGAATTGAGATATCAACGCCAACAATGAACGAGTTGTATTACGACATGATCTTTACAAGCCAGAAATATAATTCGACAGGCACTTGAAAGAAATAATTACAACTGACTACCCAAAAGGTTCCTTTATATTCTCTTCTTCGTACTCCCGTCTCATTTCGACTCATCCTCCTTGATCATGTTTATTCTCAAGATCTCCCCCACCCCCTCTCATCCCATCCTCTTGTTTCCTATCTCTTCCTACCTTCTCTATCCTTCTAACTCCTCCGTTTTCTCACCTTCTCCCTCCCATATCCCTCTATCCTGTGTCTTCTCACCACCCCTCTCATTTTGCATTCACTCTCCATTTCTATCATCCCCTCTTTCTGTCTCTATTTTATATTCTGTTCTTTCACGCAGTGACTAGTGATCCAAAATGCAGCAAATGTGTACTGTACAATCCGTCCCTCGTTTCCTTCCATCCACTGCAGAAATGATTATACATACAACGAAACCACCAGAGATGAGCATACTAAAGTGGGAATATCATTGGCCAGGAGACGAGTCGCATATATATTTTCAATTGTTGTAACTTACCGTTGATGATAACTACTACGGCAGCACCCAATGGGCTTTCAGCTTTACTGCTGTTGCTATGGTAGATATCGTAAGTTGCAACAGTTGAGAGCATATATATATGCAACATGGCCCAGCTGACTAAAGTAGCTGACAATCTGGTGGAGACCAAGTCCTGTTATCCGCGAGGTCTCCTACAGACAAGCCGGGTTTCCGGGGAGTCGCGGTAAATGAAACGTTTTAATCTGTTTTGATGAGGCTTTCTCAAGACTTAAGCACGTCTCTTTATAGGCATCTCTCTCTCCGCGACGTCTCCACTAATGAAACTTTCGGGTGGAGCCGTATCCACCCTCCTAAACCAGTACAGAGCATGCCGGAGCGCTCTAGAGCGGTTCTGGGTGCTGTAGTCTGTACACAACGATCACACACAAAGCATTTCTCGGTGTTCTCTGAGGCGTATCTCTGAACCGCGTTCGCAAACCAAACGACCTCATAAGGTGGTTTAGAGCATTATGTGGCCTTCTACATGTATACACCTGAGCTCCGTAACATAAAGGTTTGCGATTAATTGCACATTTGAAAGACAAATTCTGATTGGTTACTGGTCAGTCTTTTGAACAAATAACGCATGTAACAATGGTGTTGATTGGCCATTCTCATTTTGCGATTGATAGCAAACCTTTATGTTACGGAGCCCTGAAGATGTGAATCCACCTTGTCTAAAAGGAGTTCAGAGACCTTAAGCACTAACATCTCAGACACAGTTGACATACCACAAGGAAAGCTTAAAGAATTCAATGTTTGTGTTGTATATCATAGAAAGAGGCAGAATGGTTGGACAGGCAGTTACATAGGAATAGAGTTTTAACAGCAATTGGTAACACTTACAGATCGAAAAAAACAAACTATGACATATATATATTCATATATTCCCATTTATCCTAAAAACTTGAAATGCATTTAGCAGCGATATACACGTAATAAACTTTGCATTAATCATAATTTGAAGCAATGAATGTCTGTTTAAGGCGATAACACATTATCATAGTTACTTCTATTAGTTGTGTAAACCACATTTCTTCAAGATTATAGCAATTTACCCCCTGAAATGCAATATGATTATACTAGAAAAGAGCAAAAAGAGACCCGATGAAACCTTTGATTTTTCTTAAAGGGTATGAATGACTAAATAAAAAGTATTGCATTGTTGCCTTATTATGGATGTAGAACACGCTAGCTTTGTACAGTGGTGGCAAATCCCTTTAGTGAACTGTGAGAACAGTATCAACACAGTGTCAACAGTGTCAAAAAAAAGTGTTAACAGCGTCAGCACAGTGTCAACTGTGCCAATGCAGAATGAACACAGCATGAGCAGTGTGAATAGTGTCTACACTGTGTGAATATAAAGAAGTGTTCACAGAGTGTGAACAGTGTCAACAGCATAACCACAGTATAAACAGTGTGAATAGTGTCCACACTGTGTGAACAGAGTGAAGTGTCCACAGAATGTGAACAGTGTCAACAGCATGACCACAGTATGAACAGTGTGAACAGTGTCCACACCGTGTGAAGAGTTGACACAATGTGAACAGTGTGAACATATTGTGAACATCTTGAACACTCTTTGTCATCACACCACCAAACTACAAGAGTATTTAACCATTGGTTGTGCCAATACCCTCCCCCCAAAAATTATACATTGCACAAAATATTAATATACCAAAATCAAATTATGTACATATGTTAATACTGAAATAATAAAAGAAAGCACTGAAAATTAAAGCTGTTTTTTCGCCTTTACACAATCTTTACTCAGATATTTTTTTTTGCTAGTGTCAAACATAATCTTTCAAAAACCTATGCTGCATAAAGTTTTATAGATTTTATAAAGGAAAAGGAGCTAAATTTGACAGGAATCAGGATTAATGTACAAAAGATACCATATACAAACAATGCAAAAAGTGGACAGTTATAAGTATTGTGACACAAAGTTATCTTCTATACTTTTTAAACAGAGAGCTCAGTCAGCTGAAAGACGTTAAAGAAAGGCCTGTTGATACAGTGTGCATCCTATTGACTTCAAAATACAATATCAAATCATCACAAGTCACTTATCATGTTTCATGTCATTCTATTCAACTGCACAGGTATAAGAAAACCTGTGAGATTCTTGTAATCATACATGACAAAAACTTTACATAATTATATAATACATGTACACATTTATATGCATTTTACACACGTGTCCTGGCTGTGTTATACTACTGACTACAAAGTGACACAGGAACGTGCATAGTTTGCTTTCTAGGTTTTCGCTGATATCGTTTCCACATCTTGCAGTGGTTACCGTGGCAACAAGTTGATTTGAGCAAAAACGAGCCTGGGCTATGTCTCACACAAATTTGCAAATAATCGCAACTTGATTCAAATTAGCCCTGAACATGAGAGCATTGGGCATTGTATAAAAAACCCACTACTAATTAATACAACACAATAAGTATTTGTACTTATCAGTGAATATGCATAATTATCCAGATACTACAGACACACGCAGTACAGATATATATATTGATATTACTTCAAGAAAATACTATTCTGTGCCTTGTTTATTATCCTGAATAGTATATGAATATAAAACATTTTTTGTACAATGTATCATTATTTGAGCCTCATATTGAATATATGTACTGCATATCTACTGGATATTTAAAAAATGTTGGAATTTGCATGCATTTGGTACCTACTGCTCAAGTTATAAATATAAAATTCCTATTTTCGGTCAAGCTATAAGGTTAGAGTTGCGTGGCAGTTCATATGAATCAACTACTACTAGCTCTTATGAGTTTCTTGTTCTAAAACAATAATGTACCATTTTTGAATTGCAAATATACAATGAGATTTCATCACATGTTCTTGTTTATAAGTTGATTCCCTCATATGTACATCCCTGCCATGATAGAAATAAGGAGATAAGGGCCCTGTCTCATAAAGAGTTGCGATTGGTCTGATAGAATGATCGTCTTTTTCCAATTCCATATCTGCAATGTACAGAGTTATGATTGATTTCAATTGCAAAGGAAGTTACGATTAATCATAGTTCTTTATGAGACAGGGCCTGGATATATATGTCTGTGCACTGCGCGTACACTCTTTATACTAGATGATTTGCTAAATTAAGATACTAGCCTAAACTTAGTCAAGACACTTAACATCACATCCTCCCCCATAACTTGCAATAGACCAGTTGGTAGTTACACCACGCGACACAAAATCCACTGAAATAATTGTTACCAGAATGCAAAAGTCACTCACCACATAATAACATCTCTCATTATATTTTCCTGCTCAGGAAAAAACATTCTCATATTTGACTGGTTTAATATGTTGATCAATATAAAAAAAAAAAGAAACATTACACAAATGAAAAACACAACAAATCAAACAAACTAACAAAAACAAATGAGCAATCTTCCAAGAATGCATAGCAATAGACCGTTTTCGTAATGTATTCACGACTTTCCCCTAACTAAGTAGTGACGCATTATTGCCATCTAGTCATTCATATTCAATCGATGGAATGTACTTTTGAATCTATTAGTTGTTGCTACATGGACAAACCTCTGACAAGCTTTGGGGTTGCCATTAGTAACGCATTGTTTGAACAATGTGAATAAAATTTGCATACATAACGAAAATGGTCTATTTTTGTGTTGCAATACTAGGCAAACAATTCTATGCCATTAGGTATTCATGCATGAGGCCCCTTTTAATGAAGCCCTTCAGGGTCCATTTTGTCGCATATTCAATGTTGAAACCTCCAATCTCCAAGTCATCTCCCTCAGCTTATACACTCCTCACAGTTTACCCGATAAGGCACAGCTACAAGATCCCGCTCATGAAAAAGTCAACATCCAGTTTAATAAAATTGCCAGTCAAAGACTACACTTCACACCACTTCTCACCCTAGCATTGCTTGCTGATGCGCAAATCAGTTTGTTGTGTCCAAATTCTCGTAAAGATTGCACCACTGTGCCCTCGGCATCATCTCATTGCGGTCCCTACGAATAATCCAAAACCTTTCTTGCATAGACGAATTGCGCATCCCGTTTCGATTTCACCTCATCTTCGCATAGTAGTCACTTAGTAAAAAAATTCAACCTGCTTCTTCTTGAGATGGATTCACGCATCTCGTGTCCATGGTAACGCATCCCCGCATCACATGACGTCTCCGTCATCCTCGTTGTTATCGTTCATGGAGGAGAAGCTAAGGACTGGCTCCTCCATCTCATCAACGGGCTTCCGGGGACGGAAGATGTTCCCCGCTCGGCTAGTGGAGAGAGAGACAAGAAAGTGAAAAGATGTCTTTATAGACGGTCTCAAGACAAAACAGTTTCCATGAACACATGGGCCCGTATTCTAAACAGAGGTTTAACGCAAACAGTGTACTAAACCTAGACTAACATCACGGGAAGCCAACTAAATTGTCCGATTCTACCCCTAAATCATCAATTTTCATCACAGAATCACAACAGTGGTTGATTTCAATTATTTGTTGTAATTACTATATGGACAAAGTCAATATACCATACTGATTCCAAGGACAAAAACAATTATACTTAATCAATCAATAATGTTTCATTTTGTTTTATTCGGCGTGTCCTAAAGTTAGTCCAGGTTTAGTACAGTGTTTGCGTCAAACCTCTGTTCAGAATATAGGCCATGATCTTTAATCTTAGACATGCACAATTACAAATAGCCTGCTCTAACAGGAGTCATGATGAATGGTCTTGACAGATGAAAAGTCTTTAAGGACAGGGTTGACTGTATTGTCATTGAGAAGAAGGAGCAGAGGAGCAGTAAAAGGCACTGCTAGTGTAGAAACCCTAAGAACAGGTTACTTCACAAGAATCAAAATAAAACAAATATCATATCTTCTCAACATTAGGGAATACCTATAGGAATTGTTAAAGAAAGGTTCAAGTATACTGTGACTGCTTTCACTCCTTAATAAGAAAAGAAACATAAATTTATAAGTCTTATACTATAAGGAATGTTCTTTCACTGTAAAGACTGACCAAAATTGTTATCTTTTGTTTAAAAAAATATATGCGTATATTTGGTTAGAATTAAAGACAGCCAGTCCCTTTTTCAGATCACCACAAAACCATCGAAACATTGGCAAAACATATAGAGAAGTGTAAGCAAGCTCTATATTCACAATTTGACACTGATACGTAGTGCAAAATTCAAATAATGCACGTAAACAACGTCTGATTAATAGTCTTTACCTCAGGCTCTTAGCAGTTTGTGTTGAAATATCTGCTTTATTGATTAATGTGTTTATTAAATTATAAAACGCATTATGAAAAACATTGTTCTATGGAAGAAATCATCTCCAAAATTTGGTAGTTACTCATAAAATTAGGATTTCACACACGCATAATAACCACATAGATACTGTAACAAAGACTAATACTTTTTTCGTGGTACGAAAAAAGTCGGTTTGAAATTTAACGGCTGAAATTTTTTACATATACAGAAAGCTGTAACATGCTATATTCTTAGAAATGGTCTTGAATCACACTTTGTTCAATTTACGATCGTGATAGACGATTTCAAATTTTAAGCTTGCAAAAGGGACGGACAATCTTTAAAGAATCAATCCATGCGCCTGCCAGTTTTACAAGTGATTCAATTCGAGATAGAAATTGAACTGTTATTGTCAACTGATATAATGCAAACTTCATAGTGATGTTTATTCTCACTGCTCAACTGAACATGTACATGTCATTTGTTTGTACTTATGAAAATCATAATGTTTTAAATGTCAATGCAGTGCCTACTGGTATAACAGTGTTCAACCACTGAAGGGGCTACCCTGGGTAAAAATAATACCTATAATGTAAACGACTTGGCAGAAAATACATTCAATCTGTCTGTAAAAAAAAAGCATGCCAAGGGAGACAGAAAAAGCTGTTTCCATGGATAGGTGGTGTATATAGACAGGTGCAAGTGGCCTGAAGGCATTGAATTTGGGTGGTCTTCATAGACAGGTGTGTTTCATACACAGCAGAGCTACCAACATTGAACTTCAATAATCAGGAAGATTTGGGGAAATTTCATGAGAAAACAGGGAGATGTGTATCAAATGCATGCAACCTAATGACAATTGTCTAACAATAATCAGGGAGATTGGGTGATGTAATAGAATCAAGTGCAGTAATATTGGTCTATTTTCAGGAAATCAGGTGGACTTAGCAGCTCTGTACACAGTAGTCTTTTTTTTTTCCTTCTTGTTTTTTTTTTGTGTTGTTTTGTTTTTCATTTTTCTTTTGTTTTTTGTTTTTGTTTTTTTTTTGGGGGGGAGGTACTTTTAAAGGCAAGCCAGGTGATTTCCTTGCTTGAAGTACCAGACAAAGGCAGGTTTGAGTGTAACTGTGGTTACAGAGGTCGAAGGTCACGTCAAGACACATCGAAGACTTCCAAGATAGCTCTAGTTTTTCTTATCTTTTTGCGAAGAAAGTAAATTACCGAAATACCTACGAATACAACTATATTACCAGTGAGGGAATTATTGTTCTACTGTGTTGAGATCTTTTTGGAACATTCAACGATTCAATAGAAATTTAAGGATTCTTTGTTTGCCAGAAGAGTACATGCAATGTATGCCCAATCTGCCATGCCCAGCCGGGACGCTTACGTACCCAATGGACCTAAACCCGTCTTCATCCAAGCCCATGACATCCCGGCTAACAACAACATGCCTACGGGTAAGGAATTCTATCATGCCTTGTCTAAAGGCGCTGTCACACCTTGGCGTTTTAGACAGCGTATGCCCGACGTATCAAAATTTCTCTAAAACGTCGGCATACGCTGAACTTTGATTTTTTTTTTAAACTCTGGGCGTATACTTAGCGTATTCATAACGAGTTTGACGTATACATAACGTATTATTAACTTATATCAAACGCTTCGTTAACTTATAAGTAACGTATTACAACGAATGCTTATCGTATTGCTGGCATACACAACTTATGCCCTACGATAGCCTAACTTATGCATAGCGCGCGGCAGCGTATCGCTGACGAACACGTGTCGTAGCCTATAAAAAGGCTACCGCTCGACTATTCAAATCATAACCGCACGATACATCACCGTATCAACACCACCGCGATGCCGAAGAAAACTAATATGCCATTATACGGTAGCTGTAAGTTATAAACACGTTCAGTAAGTTTTGTGGTCGTCCGAAGCACGTCTTCGTACGTTTTCATACGTCAATATACGTTGGAGTTAAGTTACACATACGTTCAAAGCACGTTACTCATAGGTTAGAAGTAAGTTTTACGGTACGCTGGACATTATCTCGACGTACATCGCCTTATGAGTAACTTATGAGACACGTGTGTCAACGTGTATCAACGATCGCGTAACTTTCCTACAACTTATGGCCCGCGTATGCGGGACGTATGAGCATACGCTGGCATACGTCGAAAAATGTTGTGCTTGCACAAAATTTTTCGACGACCTCGCCGTATGGCGACGTATACCAGCGTGTTTTAGCGTACTCTTGACGTATGCAAAACTTACCCGTAACGTATTCGACGTACGCCAGCGTATTTGCCAAATTCCTCATACGTCGGGCATACGCTGTCTAAAACGCCAAGGTGTGACAGCGCCTTAAGTCTGTTGCTAGTGACGCAATGAATAGGATCGTTATGGAGAATCTACCTTGGCACGCAGGAAGACAGGGTTAGGCTCATTACCAGTGGTCTGCAAATGAGGCAAACAATTCTACCAGTATACGATACGTACCCATTCACGAAAACAAACAATGAGGAGTTGACGAGAGTAACGATCAAGGATATTCCATTATCTGTAGAGGATGACCTTGTGAAACAATCCCTTGAAATATTGAAGTGCAACGTAAAGAGTCAAGTGATCAGACAGAAGCAACGAGTGAATGGGCTACTCATTAACTGTTTGAATGGAGACCGTGTGTGCTATATCGAGCCACCATCACAACCTCTGCCGAGAATGATCAACGTCGCAAATATATTTCGGGGCAGAGCTTTCCATGCTGGTCAGCCAGAGCATGCAAAGAAATGGTCAAATTGCTTGGAAAACGGCCACCACTCATCGCATTGCACAAATTATATCAAGTGCAGAATCTGCAAACAACCTGGGCATAAGAGCACTAGCTGTCACACCATCGATGTTAGCAATGAAGCTACATCAAACGATGCTCAGACCAACACAAGAGATCGACCACTCGTCAACCACCTTTCAACACAACCAACCACTTCAAGCGATCATCAACACGTTAACGCATTAACAGAGCACGCAACACGATACAAAACAAATGAGCGGGAAATCTCCGTGACACCAGCGGTGATGAGGCGATGACGCAACTAGTGTTCGACCGAAGATTACTCGCCAACCGATTTTATCACAATTTCTACGTCCAAAATCAATGTCACCATCAAGCTCCGCCTTCGCCACGGATGACTCCAGTACACTCTCGTTAGGTCAGAATACCCAGGAAGAACGGATAACTTCTCCACAAAAAAGCACACCCCAGGAGAAAGTGCAAAAGGGGAAATCAGAAAGAAAGAAAGTGACCAAAACAAAGTGAGTAAACTGCAACTCGGATCATCAAACACGGACATGGAAACGAATAAATCCTCGGTACGGGTAAATGGAAACAGAATATGTCTTTTTTATCGCTCAATCTAAGAGGGATCAGAAATAAACTGAAACGAAGCAAAATTATGTCGTGGATAAGTAAACAGAAAACAGATGTAATAATGTTACAAGAAACTTTTTTGACCTTTGAAATGGAATCAATAGTGGATCTAGAATTAGATTACCAATGTTTCTTCATTCATGGCACAAACCACTCAAAAGGTGTGGCTATTTATGTGCGTAAATGTTATTCTGAACAGATCGAAAAGTTTGTACACTCTAATGGTTGTGTTCTTGCGATAAGATTAAAAGATGATAAAAACTCCTATGTTGTTGTAAATGTCTACTCACCAACAAAAAACAATGAAAAGGAAATCTTTTATAGTAATTTAACAAAATAGTTACGAAAAGTGATACAAGTCAACGATTCATTAGTGTTACGCGGAGATTGGAACTGCGTTCAGAATGTCCAACTGGATACGCGGGGCGTGTCTTATGCTTATAAAGAAAATAAGGTGTATAAGAAACTGATTAAAAATTTCCATCTGATTGATGTTTGGAGGAAAATGTTTCCTTTCAAAAAGCAATTCACCTGGCATCAATTGTGATCAAATATATTTTCCCGTCTTGACTATTGGCTATTAATAGATTCTTTATTATGCTGTGTGCAAACGGTTGAAACTAAACCTGCTCCAAATTGTGATCATTGTGCAATTACTGTAAAATTGACAACTAATAGTCCTTGAAATGGATGTGGATTATGGAAAATGAATAATTCGTTATTAAAGATGATCATTATACAAAAAATGTGAAAATTTTGATTAAAAAATTCATATTGGAAAATGTTAATATGAACCCTCAAATGAAATGGGACATGTGTAAAATAAAAATTAAAGAATACACAATCAATTATTTGAAACAAAAAACAGAAAGAAAATAATGAAACTTTTCAACAATTACAATCTGAATTCGATTCAATGAGTTATAAGACTGATGAAAACCCATCTAATGAAAATAAAGCTGAATTAGAACAAAGATTCAACTAGACCAATGGTTAACATAAAAATGTAACAGAGCTTTCATCAGATCCAGACAAAAGTGGATAAGGCATGGTGAAAAGTCAACCAAATATTTTTTTGAAAGCGAAAAGAGAAACGGAAAGAGAAAAGAAATTAACTCTATTAAAAAAAAAGGAAGGGTTATTACAAACCAGGAATCTGTTCTGGGAGAATTTTTTCAATATCATAAACGTTTGTATTCTAAAACAAACATTGATCAATTGTCATGCGAAGGTATACTTACTGAGGAAGAATGTCGTAAAGCTTTATTTTCTATGAAAAACAATAGTCGCCAGGTAGTGACGGTTTATCTGTTGAACTTTTAAAGTATTTTGGGGACGTTGCTAAATCCCTTGTAATAGAGAGTGTTAATGAAGGTTTTATTCAAAAACAGTTATCAGAAACTCAGAAATTAGCTATATTAACTTTGTTGTACAAGAAAGGTGATGAACAATGTCTAGATAATTGGAGATCTATAATTGGAGACCTATATCATTGCTCAACACTGATTACAAAAGTATTGTGTACAAGATTAAAAGGTGTTATAGATTAATTGATTTCTTTTGATCAATCGGGTTATTTAAAACAGTGCTCTGCTATGCAAAATATACATTTGGTTAAAGATATCATTGAATATTATGAATATAACAATCAACCTGGCATTTTTCTTTTTCTTGATTTTTGAAAAGCTTTCGATACGGTTACCCATCAGTTTCTATTTAAACTATTGCATAAACTTAAATCTAAAGAATCTTTTATTACTTGGATTATGGTCCTCTATGCAAACGTTGGAGGGAGTGTCATAAATAATGGTTGGATTTTGCAAAAATTTGATGTAAAAAGAGGAATTAGACAGGGTTGCCCTCTGTCTACTCTATTGTTTATTCATGTTGTTGAAATTATGGCATTAAAAATAAAGCAGAATAATGATATCAGTGGTATCACTGTAGTATCTACTGAAACTGGTATTTCAAAAGAATTTAAGATATCTCAACTTGCAGATGACACTGTTCTCTTTTTAAATAACATTCAATCTGCCAACTTATGTATTGAAGAAGTAAAACTCTTTGGTTTCTTTGCTGGGCCAAGCCTAAATATGATGAAAACGAATGCTGTCACTATACAACAACAACAACAACAGCATGCATACATTGAAGGTATTAAATGGAATGATGAACCTGTCAAGTACTTAGGAATGTTTCTAACAAGTGATAAAAAAATAGTCTGAATGACTGAATTGGTTTATGAAACTTCAAAAAGTTCAATCAATTTTAAATTTTTGGAAAATAAGAAATTTAACTTACTGTGGTAAAGTTTTGATTCTTAGATCATTAATAATTTCTCAATTTGTTTATGCTGCCTCTGTATTACCTATCCCCCAGAAACTAGATGTTGATCTCAATAAGCTGATGTATAATTTTTTATGGAATTCAAAACGAGAAAAAGTCAAGAGAGCAGTCTTGATTAATGATATTATAAGGGGAGGACTGACAATGATAGATTTGAAGTGTAAATTCCAATCCTTGCATTTATCATGGTTTCGTAGATTCTTTAAAAATGGTAATGATGCACCGTTGAAGGTTATGTTTAGATATTGAATTGAAAAAATATGTCCTCTTTTATTATTTTTTTTGTTTCAGTAAAGATATGTTGAAGCTGTGCGTAAAACAAAAGGTACCCGACTTTTATGTAGACTGTCTCATAACTTGGAGTGAACTTAAGTATATTCAGTTTCCAGATATTGTAAATGTTAAAAATCAAGTTTTGTGGTACAATAGTAATATCACACATGATAGAAAACTTCTTTTTTTTAAAAATGGTTTGAAAAAGGCATTATAACGATTAATGACATCGTAGAAAATGGACGGTTTCGGCCAAGAGAACATATTTGTCAAGTGCTTGGCTCAAATTCTTTATTAATTGACTTTATGTATTCAAAAATGAAAAATGCGATACCAAAAATGTGGATCGAAAGAATTTTAGATATAAGTTATGCAGATGATGATGAAACAAATTCACAATACGGAAGCTACGCATTCGAAATTAGAACGCTCGATTTTATTAAACTACGATCAATGAAGTCTCACAATTTCTATAGCTTACAACTGTATTGTGTGAATTTAAGAAAAGAGAACCGGCTGCTTTAACATTCTGGGAAAGTAAACTAAACCTTGCAATTGATTTTGACTGGAAAGACACATTGGAAGTTAAGTTTAAGACATTGAAAAATAACAAAATGAAGCAACTCAACTTCAAAACTCTTCATAGAATTTTACCGTTTAGATACAACTTGTGGAAGTGGAAAATTGAAACAGACAA
Source organism: Arbacia lixula (assembly GCA_963669155.1). Taxonomy (NCBI): domain Eukaryota; kingdom Metazoa; phylum Echinodermata; class Echinoidea; order Arbacioida; family Arbaciidae; genus Arbacia; species Arbacia lixula. Next base: position 14,619,302 of record OZ022586.1, on the reverse strand, counting down.
CTTATGTACTTTCTGTGAAACAACAGAATCTTTTGTTCATGTTGTTTTAGAATGCCCAAGCGTAAAGCGTTTCTGGAAATGTATTGTGGATTTGATTAATTTAATGTTTAAAGAAAAAATTAAATTAAACGAAAAATTATTCATAGCTGGTTTTGATTTCACATATGAAAATGCAACAGATATAAATACAATCCTTGTGTATGCTCAACATGCAATCTATTTGATGTATATGATTAATTATTTTGAAGGTAAACCATACAACAGTTTTTCTATATGGCATGCATTTAAATATGAAATTCTTTTAGACGACATCTCGGATGTTGTCTCTCAGACCCTGGATGTTAATACATGTTGGTAATTGAATGAATAAAGTACCTCTGACACAAGGAAAAAAAAGAGTGTAATCGTGGTTTCTCTTTCAGGTACTTACGCTGGTGAGCCGGCTGGTTTTTGTTTGAAGTACCAGACAGTGCCTATGATCAATATCACCAACAGGACTCCAACAGTTAGGCCGATGAAAAATAAGCCCGCTGGATGTATCCCTCCTGCAAATTGATATGATTCATATCATTTTAGTTTTATGAGTTGATTTGTTTTCTTGTCATCATCATTGACAACAACACATCCACTTGATATTTACAATGACATACAGAATTCACGAATATATCAATATCTCAATTAAAAGAGACAGTGAGGGTAAGAAAGCATAAAAATCCGTCACAGGATAAGAGAGTTGTGATCTTTTGAAATTTTGAGGTGCTCTACCACATGTTGTGTGCTGTATTATACCATAAATTCTTCTTGTTCTGTTTTTGATGAAGGAATGCAGGAATCAGCAGTATACCATAACAATCAGGTGTATAAAATCTCACAGTCATAACTTCACAAGTATTTGCAGAAAAAGTGGAAAATTATCCTTGTGTACGTTTGAACCAAAGGGAGCATTGTCTACATTCATAATCATATTGTCCCTCTCAGCGCGCACTTCGGGCATTGGTCCTATTGAACGCATGAACCGTGGAGCGGACGGATGCGGACTGTAGCACACAGCGGTCACTAGGCTCTACGTTTCGGACGACCCACCCAAAAACCTCCTTAAAATCTACTGATCACAATACTTTTGCTGAAGGTCAGTTATCATTTCTATTATTGGGAGGGAAGTTCTAATACAGCATCTTCTTCCAGGTTCCATGGTTTAACAAAATGTATTTTTTTTTTATTTGCAAAAGGGCCCCCTGTCTTTAAGCATACACCCAGGACTTTGGATGGCAGCCCCATACTCTTTTTTTTTGTAAGCAGGGGCCTTTTTGGCATTGAGGGGGCTGAATCTGCCCTACTCGATAAAAGGAAGCAACTAACAAAAGAGGCTTTTCTTGTAAATGAGCAAAATGTGTCTGTCACTTGCATTGGCATTAGCGCAACACCACATCATGTTAGATTGAATATCTCGCAGCAAGATTACTACTTCTTATCCAGATTTTGGCCATATGTCGGTAATGCTAGGTACAATCTAAGAATATCAATAAGCCAGATTTGAGTGATTTGTCACTTGTTTCCTTTTGTCAGAGAAGGGCAGAATCCCCCGGAACTCCCATAATTTTTTTAACTAACGTGAGAGTGCGTAAGCATAATTTCTTTAGTGTTCTTACCAGATGCCTCCTGTTCATTGTGCGTGTTCCCGGAGGGTCCAGTAATCTCTGCATGAAGAAACATGTAGAAATGTATTCAGCGTCAACTCTTTAATTCAGAGATACCAACATATATCAATGCTAATTTTTCAAAGAATGGGGCTCCCCTGCAAAGTAGTTGACAAACTGAGTGGACTACCCCGGGTAATAAAGACAGAAATGAATAAACGAACATGGGAAACCTTAGCACACCAAAAACAGAACCCCAAAGAGAACAAAACTTACATCAATGTGAATGTTATCATCACATCTCCGAACAAGTTTGAAAAATGATTCCTGGTAAGTCATGCAACCAAGTTCTTGATGTGTTTTATGAGTTGCACACTTGTTAAAAACAGGAATGGCTTTGTGAAAACCAACTTAAGCTTTAACTTAGCCCTCTATGATTCATGACTGCGATAGACTTATTGGCACAGTTTTTGACTGAATTCAAACTGACTGAGCTCAGACACTTTTTGATTTACTGTATCCCCTAACACTTAGCAAGTCTAAATTTTTGCGAATTGCAAATTCTTGACAATTTCGCAAGTGGTTAAATTCGGGATCGTGGAGTAATAGTACTAGTAAATTTGCAAATTTAACAATACGCAAAAATATATTACGATGTGCGCGTGCACATCGTAATATATTTTCGCGCAATGTTAAAATTTGTGAAAAGCATCCGACTCGCGAAATTCGCAAAAGATAAAAATCCTGTGAAATATATGGCATATATAGTAAGTTTCCTCTCAGAATACCGTGTCCATGAAATGTAAGGGAAAAAGACACATGGCCCAGAAACTTTAAAGCAGATACGAACTAATAGCGCCATCTCGAGTCCTAAAGTACTCATACCTGGCCAGTTTCTTTACCCATAATGCTAATGTAGTCTAGTAATACGGACTCGCTTGAATGTTAACATGCTAATTACTTAATACATTTATATTGCAATAATCATGTTAATTAATAGGAAAACACTACTTTTCCTCTCGAAACATCTTAGTTTTTCTATACAAATATAATTATAGGTTAACTTATTCTCTGCATTATTAGTATAGTTACATGTATCTGAAAATGTATATTTTAAGACTACGTACTTATAACACACAGTCAATGAGAGACCGCACACAGTTCACTCCCACTTTATTACTCACTCTCACAGACAGGATTACCGCCACTCCACGTGCACACGTCTAGGCATTCACGGATGCGGGATCCGTTCAACTCGTAGCCGTCGTCGCAGGTGAAGCTGATCCGGGAACGGAGTTCGTACTTGTTCATTCGGGGACGCCAGCTGCCGTGGTGCTGGTAAGGTGGGGGATCACACCAATCTACGCAGGGGTAGGGAAGCATGAAGAAGAAGAGAGAGAGGGCTTGTTATATGCACACATTTTGAAGCAATTGCTTGAAATTCTTACGAATTGCTTGTAATTGGTATATTATATGCATATGGGGTCAAAGGGGTTGTTTTATGCATATGATAATAATTAGCGATTCTTATATAGTGTGCAGCACATCGTGATCTTCTTCTTCTTCAGGTTAATCTGCCTCCTTCAATCATGAAGATTCTTGATTGAACATGTCCCTATGAACTGTAGAGAAAGAAGTACAAGATGCGAGCTACAAGATGAACTGGGGCTCAACAAAAATGCATACTGTTATAAAAAGTGTCTTCAACGCAATCTTAAATTCATCAATTTATCATATGTTTGTAAGCAAGTGCTCGAGTTCTGACAAATTGCTTGCATTTGATATTCTTTAAGAATTAAGAATATGCACTAAAGCAAAAAGGCTAGCCCCAAGAAAGGGCTTACAGCCAGTTGGTCTACTTGTATTTCATCCAATAACCATTTCGTCTGCAATGAAATCCTTCAAAATACCCCTTCAGAATATGTCAACTTAACCAAACTCTGACCCATTAAAGGTAGCCCGCCCCTTTTGCAGACCGAATTTGGAAAGTTCCCTGACTTTGTCATCATTTGGGAGAGAAAGGCTATATAACCTTTCCCTGGAATCGACAAAGGGTAATATTAGGTTTTGAAGAAATAATCTTTGATAATTGATCAATCTTTCTTTTTTCGTACCACAAAAATAGTCAAATCTCAGTGAAAACTAGTTAGATTTTCATTTATTCTATGGTAGCTATAGAACTTCTGACCTTAAATTTTAATAGTTGGTATCTCAAAGATACATACTAAATATGTGCAAACTTTCATGAAGTTTACAGATGTTTGTAAAAGGGACGGGACATCTTTAAGACATCTTACGACTCTGAGAGTGGCTGAATCACTGGACCCGGTCAAAGGATTTGTGCAAGAAGGCGCCCTCTCATTTCTAGTCGTAGGTCCTTACGACTGCAACCCATATAATCAGCTTTTGATTGAAAATGATATTGGAATTAGACCAAATAGCACAAGACCAAGTGGCGATTCTACCCAAGAAATTGCTACAGCAACTCACTCTAAAAGGCTCTTAGAACGCTTCCATTGTGAGAGTGTGCTGATAAATGCGAGTTAGAAAATAACCAAAAACTCACTCTTGCAGACGACGGCAGCCTCAAAGTTGTATCCGCCACAGGGGAAGGAGCCGGTCAACTTGGGGCAATCCCTGAGATGGTCCTCTACACCACTGCAGTTCATCGAGTGCCAGTGCATTACGTTGCGCTCGTCAATGCTGGGGAGGGGGGGGGGCAGGGTGGTCAAAACATCTTCAAATTGGCCACACGATAACACCGCTGCTCATAATCATAAGTAATGTGTATCAGGGTAGCATTAGAATTTTGTTAAAAAGTTGTACTGACTAGTTCAAACCTTGTCCATGACCGTCTCCTCTCCACTTCCTTTCATCTCATACTTGTTATGACTAAAGAGGGAAAACTTAAGTTAAAAATTAAATTGTGTCATCTCTTAATTCCCTTTGTTTCTATGTGTTAAAACAACCGCATGGTGTACTGAAGGGTTTATTTTAACTTGTAGAGCCCTCTCCCACCATTGAAACTTTGAAAGAAAATCTCAAATCAGATTGGTTAACATGCACTGTAATACTAATTTATATCATTGGGGGAAATTCCTCCGGTTCTGCTTGATTTTGTGCGATATTGCAGGATTTTGGTCAATAACCCTTTGAATGCAAGATAATCTGCTGCTCTATGGGAATTGTGTCAATAACTGGCGATAAAAGTCAAATGTAGCACTTAAAGACTTAAAGGGATAGTCCACCCTAAAAATCCTTCAAAGGGTGAGAAAGTTATAATCTTTTGAAATAATTAATTCTGTGATGTCACTAGTCATGTGCGAGGTGCTCTCCTATATGTGGTGTGCAATACATGTATGATTCCATAAATTGCTCTTTTTCTGTTTTTGATGAAGGAATAATTTTTTTTCATTGAGGTTTTGTGTGTAAAAAAATGTTTCTAATGATGTATCAAATACACAGGTAAAATAATACACATCCTTTTGAGAAAATTTATATTTTCAACAAAAATAGTACACACCATATGGGAGAGCACCTCGTTGCGACTTTACAAAATCAACACTTTAAAAGATCCTATCTTTCTTATCCTTTGGCGGACTTTGATCAATGTGTTTCTAATATGTTTCTTTCATGTTTCTGCTTTCATTGAAACCAGCTTAATTTCAGGGTGATCTATCCCTTTAAACACAAACTCAGTGCTAGTCCTTACCTTGGGTCCCAGCCCCTTTGGGTGCTGATAGAGGAGCAGAAGCCCAGCTGCCTGCAGGCTACCACCCCTTCCTGGGATCCCCAGTCGTTCCCGCAGATCAGCCCCCACTCACCGCCCAGCAGGATCTCCACGGCGCCCTCGCTCGGCACACTGCCGCCAACCAGTCGGATGTCTGAAACAGCCAGCAGATGAAAGTTAGAAATAGAAAGGGAGATTGTAATGGATGTGTAAACTGATGTCTGGAAAAGTGAGCAGATAAAAGTTACATATGGTAAGGTGGGAGGGTTGTAAAGATTGTGCAAAATGTGTGCTAAAGATGGGGTAAGGTTGGGGGGGGGGATTGAGGAAGGGTTGAAAAAGTGTTAGAAAAGTGTGGAAGAGGGTGGGGAAAGTGTGGAGAGAGGGCAAGGAAAAGGAGGGGAAAGGTGGGGAAAGGTGGGGAAAGGGGAGGGGAACAAGTGCAGAAAGGGTGGGGAAAGGGGAGGGAAATAGTGCGGAGCAGGTGGGGGTAATGTGGGGAAAGTGTGAGAAAAGGGAAGGAGAAAGAATGCAAAGGTTGGGGGAGGATGGAGAAAATATGTGGTTAAAGTGGGGTCAAGGCGGGGAAAGGGTTTGGAAAATGCAGAAAAAGTATGGGAGATCTGATGTATAGATACTCTAAAATATAAAATCATATAGAATTATTACATCCACCTTTCCAGAAATATACTGATTAAAGGAATAAAAATATCCCATGACAATTCCAGGCAGACATTAACAAAAATGATATAAATTAATAAGTCATCCACCATTAAGCGAATAAAAAAATAGTAAAATATACCACTCATGCACTGCAATCTGCATGACAAATATCACAAAATGCAGATCATAAGAATAAAAATAAAAAGAGAAAATCACGCTAAATTTGAATTTGAAACACATGAACATGGACAGTCCAAACAACAAAATATAGAGATATTGACAGAGAAGTAGACAGAAAGGTAGAAAGATATAGAATATATATGTAAATAGGCAGCTTCACATACATCAAGATACATCGATAGATAGACAGACGGACAGACAGACAGACAGACAGACAGACAGACAGACAGACAGATAGGCAGGCAGACAGACAGAGACAGAGCCTAAAAACATACACCTAACTTGATAGATGGATAGATAGATGGATAGACAGATAGATAGATAGATAGATAGATAGATAGATAAATAAATAAATAAATAAATAGATGGATAGATGGATGGATGGATGGATAGAGGGATGGATGGATGGATTGAAGGACATGGAATAGAGAGTCATAGAGACAGAAACAAACTAGAGCAAATCGACTGCCACGCAGTCGATAAATATGCCTCCGCCTCTTTGCTATTCTCAGAAAATGTGTATGTTTGGTGGGCAATGTACCACTGCTCTTATGTGAAATGAAAATATCACATTCTGTTTTTTCAAGTTTAGCCAAGTTTGGCAATGTTCATTGACTTTTGACCTCTTACTTCTTTGACTTCCAATCTAACCAGTCTGTCTAAATCCATCCTTGTATCAAGTTTGTTTAAAATTAGCCAATTTTGGGTGAAGTTCATTGACCTATAATCCCTGACCTTTGAGAAATTTCACCAAAAATGTCATCAGTCTAGTAGTGATTCATCTTTGCGCCATGTTTGGTTGGTATTGCTCCATTGGATTTTGATATTTTTTGAAAATTATCACTTTGAGGGCAATTTTTAGCTAATTTTTGGCAAAGTTCATTGACCTTTGACCTTTGAACTCTCCAGCAATTTCACCAACAAGGTCACCAGTCTACCCAAAAGTAGTGATCCATCGTTTCATTTTGTTTGGTTGGAATTGCACCATTGGATTTGGATTTATTGTGAAAAATTAAGGGTTTGGGGCAATTTCTAGCCAATTTTGGCAAAGTTCATTGAACTTTGACCTCTGAACTTTCAGGAATTTTAACAAAAATGTCACCAGTCTATCCCCAAGTAGTGATCTATCTTTGTACCATGTTTAATGAGAATTGCATTCTTGGATTTGGATTTATTGTGAAAAAGGTCAATTTTTGGCAAATTTTCACAAATTTCATTGACCTTTGACCTCTGACCTTTCAGGAATTTTACCAAAAATGTCACCAGTCTATCCCCAAGTAGTGATCCATCTTTGTACCATGTTTAATGAGAATAGCATCATTGGATTTGGATTTATTGTGGAAAAGGTCATTTTTGGGCAATTTTTACAAAGTTCATTGACCTTTGACCTTTGACCTCAATCAGATTTGACCCCAATTTTACACACTTCATTAGTTTTATGCAATACATACATGTACCAAGTTTGAAGCACATCTGCTGAACGGTTCTCAAGATATTGCCTAAACGGATTCGGGACGGACGGACGGACGGACGGACGGACGGACGGACGGACGGACGGACAACCCGAAAACATAATGCCTCCGGCCACTTCGTGGCGGAGGCATAAAAACATACACATAACTTGATAGATGTATGGATAGATAGATCGATAGATAGATAGATAGATAGATAGATAGATAGATAGATAGATAGAAAGAAAGAAAGATAGAGACAGTGATAGAGACAGAGGCAAAAGCATACACACAATTTGATAGATGGATGGATGGATAGATAGAATGATGAATGGATAAATAGATAAAAAGATAGAAAGACAGGTAGAGATAGTGATAGAGAAAGAGATACAAAAACATATGCATTACTTGAAAGACAAAGTGACATAAAAAAGGAGAAACCAACAAGGCAAGGAAAAAGGGGCAGAGTAAAACAAAAACACGGGTAACTCAAATCAAGTGAAAACCTGTAAGAGAAACATTGCACACAGTTGACCAGTTAGGGCAGATAACATAAATCAAACGCAAGTATACAACATAGTCCCAAGCTGCAATGTGCCGATTGCTTATGTTTCAGATTAATAGAGATAATACATGTTAGTCTAACCAGCATATATTTTACAGAGAAATGTTACACAAAATTTTAACTTTTAGCCAACCAAAGTACAGAAATAGAGGGCTGTTGTTGAAGTGTGTAGGGACCCACCACACATATAGAGGGTAAGAGAACAGGGAAAATACAGAGATAAGGACAAATAAAGCAATAATAGGCATTTCATTTTCATGTTTGTTCTCATCTTATTTTTAATTGATATCTGGAAAGCGCTTTGATATGAATTTCTAATGCAAAGCGTAGTGGAGATGTAAGTTGTCATTATTATCATCTAAGCTACTATACTAAGATGGCAGATACAGCACTACCCAACTACTTGCTGAATGAAAAATCAGAATTAATTCAATTCTGTATGAGCATGCTTCATATTGTTCTCATGTGATAGTCTTTACAGGGACAGTTCACCCTGAAAATATTTTGGTTTTAATTAAAGCAGACTTATGAAGGAAACATTAGTGAAGGTTTGACGAAAATCCGCCAAAGGGTAAGAAAGTTATAATCTCTTACGATCTTATGATCTCTTGTTTTTGCCGTTCACTAAAATTTATCAGAACATTCCATATTGTATGTTGGTAAGGACCTAATCATAGTTCCTTCCTCAAGCAACATCTTAATACATTTGTATGCAGTTCCAGGAATATATATGAAGTTTTTTCATGTATATGTTGTGGGTAAAATAGGATAAATAAAAACATCAAACAAAAACATATTGAATATCATACACTTTAACATAAAAGAGATAAGCCATTTCCAGTTCGAGTCTGCTTCATTTTCAGTTTCAAATTAAATGACATGCACATTTCTAAAATAATCACATGCACACCATTCCATCAATGTATACTTTGGAAATAAAATATGTTTACTAATTATTTGACCTCTACACTCTATGCTTCGCGCTCTTTATCAACAAGCAAGATAAAGGGAGGAAAATTTATGATCTACATTCTTTTTGTAATGATCTTTAAGACCTTTGCTCTAACACCATTTCTTTCATACATTGGTAGATTTTGTATTATCAATTTAATTTTTTCTTACCCCTTCTGACGTGATCTCTTGCTTTAAGAATGAGTGAAAATTAGGTTTATATTGATATCAGAGCTACCACCATTGAAATTCAACAATCAGGCAGATTTGGGGAAATTTCATCAGAAATCAGGGAGATGCCGATCAACTGCATACACCCCAATGGCAATAATCTATCAATAATCAGGGAGATTGGGTGATGAGATGATATAAAATGCAGTAATATTGGTCTATTTTCAGGGAGTCTCCTCCAAAATCAGGGAGACTTGGCAGCTCTGTGAAATGTTTCTTGAATGAAGGTTTTGGCATGGTGCGGAGTATATAATGCTTTTCATGGCCCAACATGTGATAGTCCTTAAAACAACTGCTGGGTTATTATCTTGGAATTTCTCTGAAAAATGCTGCTTAGAGAGAGAAAGCGAGTGAAAATATTACACTTGTTCATGTATATCTATGCCAGGCGATGAGAATAATGCCTTTTCACAAGATTTGTATGCTATACTGGATCTATAGTTGACATATGTCACGGTCACATAAAAGAGAATGAACATTCAACATTCACTAACTTATTTCAGCTCTGATTTAATGTTGTGAGATAAACTATACCCAAAATATGATATTACAGAAGTATAAAACTTCAGAGCTATTGGTGTTACATAAGGTTTCTTTAGTAAAACTCTAACTCTTCAGTTGAACCCAGTTTAGAATTCTAGAGGTGGAATTATAGGTAATAAAATATAAACTTAAAAATAATAGTGAAGCACATATAATAAAGATGCAAATGACCACATACAGTGCACCAAGATACCAAAGAGAAAGAGAAAATCAAACTTAAGGTAAAGTAAAGTACCTCCCCCCACCCTCACCCCATCCCCCCCCCCCTCTCTCTCTCTCTCTCTCTCTCTCTCTCTCTCTCTCCCTCTCTCTCTCCCTCCCTCCCCCCCCCTCTCTCTCTCACTCTCTCTCTCTCTCTCTCACCCTCCCTCCTTCCCTCCCTCCCTACCTCCCTCTCTCCCTCCCTTTATCCCTTCCTCCCTTCTTCCCCCCCCCCCTCTCTCTCTCTCTCTCTCTCTCTCTCTCTCTCTCCCTCTCCCTCCCTTCTCTCCCCCCCCCCTCCCGCTCTCTCTCTCTCTTATAAGAGAGGAAGGAAGATGACAGAATGCTTTAATAGTCCTTCTGTCCAGATTCAGTTGTGACTACAGCAATGCCTGAGAAAAAAAAACCACCCTCTTCAATCGGGAACCTAGGCCAATGAATAATACGATACAGCTCAAAGGAACTGGCATAGTGAAAGGGAAAGGGAAGAAAGGGAAGGAGCCTCAGTTTTAAACCGTGGCATATTTTGTCCAGTTCAGCATGAAACAAATTGCTTTAGCCTAAAAAGCATCATGTTTCATGCTGAACTGGATGAAATATACCACGGTTTCAAACTGCAGCTCCTCCCCCTATACCAATTCCTTTGAGCTGGAGTGTACATTTGTTTCCCCATGCATGCGATGAATTACCTTTGTCTTTATAGCCTGTCCATGGAGGGAGAGAATGGATGGTGTGAGAATGAGAATGAAGATGAGTTAAATGAATGGCACCTGTTTCTTGCAAAGCACCCAACACTTCTCTTATTTAAAAGGGAATATACTGTACTGGGAAGACAAAAATGCTTCAAAAGGGTCATCGTGAGCAATCTTTTTGCCAATGGTCTTAAATTCATGAAGTGTCCATTTTAGAACGTATAAAAGTTATTTGCCCTCAAATTATCCATATTTGAAGTAATTCACAAATCCTCAACATGTTCAGCCCGAGCATTTTGAGGATTTGTGATTTAATCACTAATTACTCCAAATGCAGATCATTTGAGGGCAAATAACTTTCAGCAAGTTTCTAAAATGGACAATACATGAATTTAAGACCATTGGCAAGATGACTGCTCACAATCACCCTTTTGAAGGCTTTTTGTCTTCCAAGTAAAGTATATCTCTTTAATTTAAAAATTGCCAGCATCTTACACCAGGTAGATTTTACAGCATTAATCAATGTGACAATAATTCTTTCAAACATTTCATCTGGGCACAGTGCAACACATAAGTCCAGCTTTTATCTTTCTTGTGATTATATTTCAGCAATTTAAATGATAGTTGCAAAGTGTTGGGGGTTTTACAGCAAATTTCTAAATGCTGAAGTATTCTATGGCTCTGGTGACAAAACTACATCACAAAAACAGGTCGTCATGAGAACATTATGCACATCCAAGCAGATATAGGGAAAGCAGGATTTCTAGAGAGAAGTTTGGCCATTGCTCACTCACACTTTCTGTTAGATATGTATGTTAGTCAGATATTTGTCTTGAGTATATAGAGGCTGTTGCTTTAAAAAAAAAAAAAAAAAAAAAAATTTATACAAATTAAAGGTCTTATTACTATTTTTTTTTTTTTTTTTTTTTTTTTTTTTTGGGGGGGGGGGGGGAATGTAAATTGCACAGCAAATGGACTATAACTGAACAAATATTAGACTAACATGGCTAACACAAAAGATATTGACTCATTAGATTAACCTAAATAATATACTGGATGCTTTCTTTGCTGCCGTGAACATCATTCAATGTCCAAACCAAGGCTTTGCACTGCTACTGAAGCCTTTTTGTGCCAGACAAAATGCTGCTCTATGGGATTTGTGTGCATTATGTGGCAAACAAAATGAAGAGTTTGTTTGCAAAAGGGGTTACATCCATTTTTCAGCAAATTTGATTTTTATTTTACTCAATGTATAGATTTGAAATAGCTCTATAAGATGATACCAAAGAAAAGTTGAAATCCCCATTAAAAAAACAAGGCATTAGCAATATTGTGTCTCGCCCACTTGCGAAAATAACCAGAAATATCGCGATTTCCGTTGCTACGCAAAAGAAAACTGAAACAAACAAATAAGCAACTTTAAACAGACATCAAAATCAGGTGCAAAATAGTGACTTTGAATAAATTTGCATAAATGTGCATGAGTAATGTTTGCCTAAATCTACATCAGTAATGCTCACACAATTCTGTGCACAAGTTAGGAAGCCTTCACCAAGAGTCTTGCAAGTAAACTTTAATGTATGACCTCAAATGACCTTTGACCTTATCATGTGACCTCTTACAGCACAATAACATGCAGGTGCCCCCAGTGCATCCATCATCCAAGTTTGATTGCCATTGTAGCAACATGTGATGAGTTATGTGTGATAAGAGAGTCTTGCAAGTAAACTTTAACATATGACCTCAAATGACCTTTGACCTTATCCTGTGACCTGCAACGGTATCATAACATGAAGGTACCCCCAGTGCATCTATGACCCAAGTTAGGTTGTAATTCAAGCAACCTATGTGAAGTTATTTGTCAAAAGAGAGTCTTGCAGGTAAACTTTAACGTATGACCTCAAATGACCTTTGACCTTATCCTGTGACCTCCAACAGCACCATAACATGTAGGTACCCCCAGTGCATCTATGACCCAAGTTAGGTTGTAATCCAAGCAACCCATGTGAAGTTATTTGTCAAAAGAGAGTCTTGCAGGTAAACTTTAACGTATGACCTCAAATAACCTTTGACCTTATCCTGTGACCTCCAACGCCACCATAACATGAAGGTACCCCCAGTGCATCTATGACCCAAGTTAGGTTGTAATCCAAGCAACCCATGCGAAGTTATTTGTCAAAAGAGAGTCTTGCAGGTAAACTTTAACGTATGACCTCAAATGACCTTTGACCTTATCCTGTGACCTCCAACAGCACCATAACATGAAGGTACCCCCAGTGCATCTATGACCCAAGTTAGGTTGTAATCCAAGCAACCTATGTGAAGTTATTTGTCAAAAGAGAGTCTTGCAGGTAAACTTTAACGTATGACCTCAAATGACCTTTGACCTTATCCTGTGACCTCCAACGCCACCATAACATGAAGGTACCCCCAGTGCATCTATGACCCAAGTTAGGTTGTAATCCAAGCAACCAATGTGAAGTTATGGATCATAAGAGAGTCTTGCAGGTAAACTTTAACATTTGTGACGGACGACGGACGGACGACGGACGACGGACGGACGACGGACGGACGACGGACGGACGACGGACGGACGCCATTTGGATCCCTTAGTCTCGCCTTCACCTCCGGTGGGCGAGACAATAACAAAAATGGCAAAGAATTTTTTTATTCAAAAGGGGTTAGATCCATTTCAGTTTGTTTGCAAAAGGGGTTAGATCAACAAAGGTAATTTTAAAAAAAATATATTTTAAAAATATGAAGACAAGGAGATTTCTTTTAAACCACATTTTATGCTTACATGGTAGGGTAGTATATCACAACAATTTAGTTTCACATAAGAATATTGCAGTATTTGAGAATTTAAAAAAGCAGATTTTCTCAGAATAGTCAAAAGTGGCTCTAACCCCTTTTGCAAACAAACTCTTCATATACACATGACACATAAAGAGTTACGGAAGAAAAGTCAGTCAACTTTGTCTCCACACATTTAGTTTTCCTCAGACAGGCCAAATCCCTGAATGTGTGACGGTCTCTCCTGCAAAGGCCATCTACGTCTATGTAATATCTAAAGTGTGTGCACTAAATCTCACATTTTTATCAGATATTCATAGAGAATAACTACCAGGTATTGTTATAGAAACATGCATGAAAGTACACATTGACAAAAAAAAAGCAAGAAAAGAAAATTTGTGACAGTTATATGAATACAATCTAGGGAAACAAGTGACAGAAATTTGCAATGAATCTAGCTCTCTAAAATATTTGTTTAATGATCATGACTCGCTTGTAGCGTTTACACACAAACATGATTATTTAAGTGTGACAGATTTCCATGTTTCTCATGAATGTATCCAACTCAGTATGAAACCCCACTGATAGTCCCAAAACAGTTGAAATACATTCCAAGAAATAGTTCCTTCTCAACATCTTAATCAGTTAGTTTTTCAGAAGGTGACAAACGAGTGGATTCTTAAGAGAGAGGCTGCCTTTTAATCTTAAAATAACTTAGAAATGCGATATCTGCCTAATGTCTTGTATGCTTCATTGAGAATACTGCACTTGCTAAATACCGAGCTTTGTTTAATCAAAATTATTACACATACAGTACAAACCACTTTTTTGATACAATGAATAAAGCCTTGTATTAATTATCCTTCCAGATATTTGCTTGCTGGCATGCAATATTATTAGCATATTAGCTGTCCTATGTATTTTATGTTACTAGTATCAACAGGGAAAATGAGTGCTTTATTGTTGCAATATTCAACTCTCACCATGACAATTGCGCATGGGTTTGATTGCGCGCACAATTTTTAACATGCGCGAAGCAGATTTGATACAGGTGAGTAAACCACTGTTTCTCTTTTCCCTATTTTTTGTTTAAATTGAACCCATTGCTGTTTTCATGGAAAGTGGTTTGTATTTACAATATGAATAATATTGGATTTCTTTCGTGGTATATCAGATATATTGCATTCATCAGCATGAATACAATATATCTGATATACCACTCAAGTGCATCCAATATTATATAAATATTTCATGATTCTGAAGCAAATACAAATTTCATCTCCAAATCCAAAAAAAAACTTTGTACAAATAGATCATGTAGCAGACCATGATGAATACAACTAATTCAAACAATGATCTATAATCACACAAAATATATAATAATAATTTTTCAAATGAATATATATAATAATAATTTTTTAAATAAATACCTTTGCACTCGATGCCCGCTCTGTATTTTGTCGGACAAACCACGTCTGTTGTCATGCTTTGGCATTCAGTGAGCTTGGTCTCATCACCATTGCAACTAACATAATTCATTCCGGTTTCTTGTCCCGGAACAGGAAGGTAATAAGTGACCTACAGAAACAAAACAAAAATGATGAAAATTTGACATTATTTCTCAACAGAGCATTGCATTATACAAGTAATCAGGCTCATTCTTTTTTGCACTTTCATGTGCTCTATCTTCAGAATGCTTCAGAGTAAAGGTTGACTGCCATGCCGATAGGTTCCAGTCTAGCGTGATTTGGGGATACCAGGCAGGAATCGTCACAAACTTATAAAATTGGTGAAATGAAGGAAACAATCCTGGCACCCAGGGCATGTTTACCGCCTGCAATCATTACCACTTCCAGACCACACCTTAAAAGGCAGACGAGTATAGTCCTGTTATATGTCATTTTTTCTTTTGCAAATACTGTGGAAAATGGAAGAAAATAATACTGCAACAGAAATAACCTCACCATATTAGCCCTGGAAACTGACTTTGAGCAGAATGACATTGATTGCTAGATTTCGAGAGAGCTTCAAACAGGTCATCCAAATCCTATGACCTCACAATTTTTTGTGAAACTGAAAATTGCTTTGAGCAGAATGACATTCACTGCTAGATTTCAAGTGGGTGTCAGACAGTTTGTCCAAATCCAATAAACTCACTTTTTTATAAACTGGAAACTGTCTTTTAGCAGAATGACATTGATTGCTAAAATTTCGAATGAGCTTCGGACAGGTCTTCCTAACCCAATGAACTCACACTTTTGTGAAACTGAAAATTGCTTTGAACAGAATGACATTGACTACTAGATTTCAAGTGGGTGTCAGGCAGTTTTTCCAAATCCAATAAACTCACTTTTTTATAAACTGGAAACTGTCTTTGAGCAGAATGACATTGATTGCTAGATTTTGAGTGAGCTTCGGACAGATCTTCGAAATCAAATGAACTCACAACTTTTGTGGAAACTGAAAATTGCTTTGAGCAGAATTAAATCGATTGCGAGAATTTTAGTGAGCTTCGGACAAGTCATCCAAACTGAATGAACTCACATTTTTGTGGAAACTGAAAACTGCTTTGAGCAGAATTAATCGATTGCTAGATTTCAAGTGAGCTTCAAACAGATCGTCCAAACCCCACGGACTCACATTTTTGACATCAGTGTTGTAGAGCTGCGTGCAGACCACCTGGGCAGCATTTGTGTCCCAACCTTTGCTGCACACTGACTTCCACTGACCGTCCAGCAGGATCTCTACTCGACCGCCCAGCAGGCTGGTGGACGTTGAGCCATTCTCAGCGGTCAGTTTGATGTCTGGATGCAGAGGAAATTGGTTGTTGTGACATAAAACCATTCATTTACCTCTCCCAATTGGTTTAACTCTCAAGGTTCCATATGTGTATTACTGTATAAGCTGTTATTTTCGCGAGGGTTTTATTTTCGCGAATTTCGCGAATGAACGAGCAAACGCGAATTTAACAACGCGCGAAAATATTCTCATATCAACTTGCAACATTACGAGATTATACTAAGTACTAACACGCATGGCGAACAAATGCAGCAGCATACAGCGCATGCCTCACACACATGTACTACTAGTAGTACGTACTGACTACTAAGCATGAGCACGACCCGGCCGCCCGATGAGTGTACGTGAACGCGAATTTAACAACACGCGAATATGTGGCAGAAGCCGCCATTCGCGAAAATATATGTACGCGAAAATAACAGCTTATACAGTATATAACAATTAATACACATAAATCCCATAATGCATTAGTTTGGTACGCAAAGGGTGAAAAAATAATAATAATTTAATTTTTTTGTAAGGAGCACAAAATACATAGGCATAATTGCATGTCTGTATGTGCAAAAGTGAACAGAAGACATCAGGAAAAGAAATAGTGCACTAGGCTCATGGTTATATTTACAAAGAATAAAACAGATATGTTTGCAATTACGTGTAAACTTTTCGTATGTCTCTAAAGTTTCTGAGGTAATGCTATAAGTTATTTAACAAACAATGGTTTTCAATGTCCTCAATAACCTTTCAGGCAATTCTATGCATCAACTACCAGCCATACTATGACATGTATGACTTTATCATGTAAATTCATTGTCTGTTTGTGAATACAGTGTGGAAATAAAACCCAACCAAACCACAATGAAGAGGAGAAGAGCCCCGGCTTATAAAAAGATGCGATTGATCTGAATCGATCGCAAGTCCAATCCCCTATCTCTAATGGACAGAGTTGCGATTGATACCAATCACAAATCAAGTTATGATCAATCAGAACTCTTTATAAGACAGAGCCCATGATGTAAACTCTCTTAACTGTGCAGATTGCGGAGGTGTCTTCACAATTCTACTCATCTGTATATTAAAGGGCATATACTGTACTGGGAAGGCAAAAAAAGCCTTCAAAATGTAATTGTTAGCAATCTTCTTGCCAATGGTCTTAAATTCATGTATTGTCTATTTTAGAAGCTTGCTGAAAGTTATTTGCCCTCAAATAATCCACATATGGAGTAATTAATGATTGATGATAAAATCCTCAAAATGTTCGGGCCCAACATTTTGAGGATTTGTGATTTAATCACAATTACATTTTGAAGGCTATTTTGCCTTCCCAGTACAGTATATGCCCTTTAAGCTCCGAGCATTTCACCCTCCCAATTTAACATGCAAAGAAATCTAGAAAAGGTAAAAACTTCCTCTTGAAAAAGGGAGAAGAGCATGAGATTTTCTAAACCGTGCCTATTTTTTGTCTGGTTCATCTCCATCTCCTAACCTCCTTGCTCCTCCCTTATGCCAACAAAACTGAAATCTTTGTTCCTCTCTTCATACCTTTGCTCATTTATATTAATTAAGCCTCTAAGTTTTTCCCACCCCATATAACATTCAAACAGTTCTAGAAGAGGTATCATTCTTATAAAATATAATGGAGAAGAGCAGGCTATTGTCATACCTGTGCAGATGGCAGAGGCGTCTTCGTAGTGCTGACAGTTGTGGCTTTGCCAGCCCTCATGGGGGCAGCTCTCTAGCGTGGCCTCGGTACCGGCACAGTTGACCCCGTCCATCAGGATCGGGCCAGAGCCCGGCCCGTACTCCTGGCAGCACTTGGCAGCGAGGGCCGCATAGTTCCCCAGCTGCTTACAGACAACCTGGGGATGGGACGAAGAAGAAAGGACAGGTCTCAACCAACAGACCAGGGCTATGTTGCCTATAGGTTTTCAATTATTGTAACTTACATACCATCAATGGTAACTACCACGGTGATGGGTGCAATAAAGAGAGTTCATTAGCTGTTGCTATGGTAATTACCATTGATGGTAATTTACCATGATTGAGAACCTATATGGAACATGTCTCATTATTTCATTTTGCTTCCCCTTTTAAGAACATACAAAATGTGAACCAATATACAAACATAAGCCAACATACATGTAGTAGCAGCAATAAATGAAAAGAGAAGAACAATTAATGTAATGTTAACAAATTGTATGCATGTCTTTTGAATATACAACGATTCGATATATCTTGTCAACCACACACCCCTTAATGCCACATCCTTTACTGCCACACTCCTTATTGCCACACCCCTCTCACCTGTGCATCTGCGATATCCCAGCCGTCGTCACACACCGTGCCCCATTGGCCGTCATGGAAGATTTCAACTCGCCCTTCAAGTGGTGACTCGCCTCCTACCAGGCGGATTCCACCTGCGTTCAGATTTTCAGCCAAATCAAGCATTTCATTTCATTTCATTCATCCATTTGTTTTCCACTCGAAACCAGATATTACAATCTGGACCAAATATTCTTTCATTCATTCATTCATTTTTCATACAAAACAGAAATACCAACAACAAAAAATGGAAAAAAGGCTACATAAATATTTGTTAATTTTGTATTAAACAAAGAAGAAAGAGACCAATAGAGCAAATCATCTAAGAGTAAGGTAATTGGAGAAAGATACACAATGCACTCTTATTAGAATTTGAAGAAACACTCAATTATGAGCAAATTGTCTCATCCTATTTCATCATTAATATCAGCCTGGTTTAATGGCTCACATTCGTGAGAGCACAAACAGAAATAATTGGTGGTGGAATTCAATAAAACAAAGTTTACCTGCTATTCTATGGAAATTGTGTACATTGTGCAAACCCAAATTAATGGTGCACACAAAAGAACTTTTACTACTATTATTATTATTATTATTATCATCATCATCATTATTATAGTTACGGAATGGAGTAGGAAGTCTAATCTGGAAGGAATAAATCACACACAAAACAGAAATAATTGCAGAGCTACCAACATTGAAATTCAACAATCAGGAAGATTTTGGGAAATTTCATCAGAAATCAGGGAGATGCCTATCAAATGCATACAACCTAATGACAATAATCTATCAATAATCGGGGAGATTGGGTGATGTGATGGAATCCATTGCAGTATTATTGGTCTACTTTCAGGGAGTCTCCTGCAAAATCGGGGAGACTTGGCAGCTCTTTAATTGGCAAAAAATGGTCGTCTACGTCACAAGATAATCGAGAAGAACTGGGGAGCGTACCTTTGCAGACGACCGTGGCATCTGTGGTGCAATCACTGAACTCCCGCTCGTCTCTGGGACAGTCGAGGAGACTTGCTTCCGTACCTATGCAGTTGAAGTTTGTCATGAAGGCCATACCAGACCCGGACTGGAACGAGTCTGCGCCAAGCGACTCGGCCGTACTGTTGTACAATTGTCTGGAAATAACAAGTATGGTATTCCATATTTATTCAAATCAAATCTACAATGGTTTTCCAAAGACTGACTTGCTGTGCTGGACTGGAACGAACCCGTCCAAGCGACTCGGCCGTACTGTTGTACAATTGTCTGGAAATAAAAAGTATGGTATTCCATATTTATTCAAATCAAATCTACAATGGCTTTCCAAAGACCGACTTGCTGTGCTGGACTGGAACGAGTCCGTCCAAGCAACTCGGCCGTACTGTTGTACAATTGTCTGGAAATAACAAGTATGGTATTCCATATTTATTCTAATCAAATCTACAATGGTTTTCAAAATACCAACTTGCTGTGCTGGATTGGAATGAACCCGTCCAAGGGACCCAGCCGTACTGTTGTACAATTGTCTGGAAATAACAAGTATGGTATTCCATATTTATTCTAATCAAATCTACAATGGTTTTCAAAAGACCAACTTGCTGTGCTGGATTGGAATGACCCCGTCCAAGGGACCCGGCCGTACTGTTGTACAATTGTCTGGAAATAACAAGTATGATATTCCATATTTATTCAAATCAAATCTACAATGGCTTTCCAAAGACTGACTTGCTTTGCTGAACTGAAACGAACCCGCCCAAGTGACTCAGCCGTACTGTTGTACAATTGTCTGGAAATAACAAGTATGGTATTCCATATTTATTCAAATCAAATCTACAATGACTTTCCAAAAACCAACTTGCAGTGCTGGATTGGAACGAACCCGTCCAAGTGACTCGGCCGTACTGTTGTACAATTGTCTGGAAATAACAAGTATGGTATTCAATAAGTATTTAAATAAAATGACAGTCTGGAGACTTAACTGCTGTGGCTTAAAATGGAAGAATGAAACAAAAATGCATTTATAAGGAGATATACCAGTGTCATCATAATCATGATAAAAATCCTGTACATGTTTATAATACACAGATTGAACCTAGCAATGATACTTAAAAAAAGAACAGTTAAAAAAAGAGGAAGAAGGAGCAGAGCAAGAGCTGAAAGCAAGTTGCATAAAATACAAAGAAAGCTGAAAAAGAAATCAATAAAATATTTATTCATTCATTTTCATTTCTCTTAGTTCAAAACCACTATACCCCAATACCCAGTATAAACAATTAGAAGTTGAACAAGAAGAAGAGACTGAACAATCTTATATGTTGTGATATTTTTAGTCTCCTTGTTGACCATACATTGTGAGACAAACGATTATCACTTGCGATTATATCTGCAATGAGTAACATATCATTATTAATCTTATACTTATCAGGAATGAAGGGTTGGAAAAGCTTGTAGTAAGGCTACAATCACACTTGACTGTTCCTTCCAGAGTTTCTGAGAAAGAAGAGACGTTATTTGAACGACTGACTGGATCCAGTATAGAACATTTTCATACGAGCCATTCCACTTAAATGTCACGCGAGTCACACATGTTTCATGTCACACAATTCGCAAACCAGGGTCTAGATCAAAACTGAGAAAATATTGAAGCTCAATGCATTACTCGGTCAAGTAAATCAATCATCTATACCCTGACAAGTGACTCGTAAGACACAGCATGTGTGACTCGCATGACACTTATATGGAATGGCCTATATGTCTATGAGCTTCTGCCCATATGATTCTGTGAATTTTATGCATTTCTACAAATTTTCTTCTCTTCTGCCATCAGTACAAGAAATTAGTCTAAGACTAAAATCAAAATGCCATAGTTAAGTCTTCATTGACCTTAAATCCTTTTGCCACCAGTACATAAAAAGGTGCTTCATTTTGTTCACACTCCTGTTCCCACAGCAATGACAGGCTTGATTCCCCTATGATTAATGGAATGACCCACTACAGACTCACCTGCACAGCACGTTGGCGTCATTCATGTCCCAATTCAGTCCGCACACGCGACCCCATATACCGTTGTGGACAGCCTCTACGCGACCTTTCGGGGAGTTCGTATTGACGTCCTCCGATATCAGACGGAAATCTACCCGAATACAAAAACAAAAAGGTATCACGTTTGCATGCATGGAGTTATGTTGTTGAAAACAGGAAGGTATGTTATAAAGGTTGTTGTTTTTTTGTTTGTTTGTTTTTATCACACTCTGTAGTGAACTTAGCATATCTTCAGGAGGTTATTTAGGAAATATTCTTACGATTGCATGCTAACAAGAAATCTACAGAATGTGACTAATTACATAGATAAATATCAAAAGGGCTATGCTGCCCTACTCTGACAAAAGGAAGCAAGTGACAAATCACTCAAATCTGGGTTATATTGTACCCAGCATTCCCTACTTACAGGCAAAATCTGGACAAGAAATATTCATCTTGTTGCAAAATAGTCAATCTAACATGATGTGGAGTTGCACTGATGCGAATGCAAGTAACAGACACATTTGGCTCATTTACAAGAAAAGTCTCTTTTGTTAGCTACTTCCTTTTGTCAGAGTAGGGCAGTATGGAGAATGTTATACGGTAAGAAGAACCATTTGTATTATACTGTAACATTGCCCTCTACAGAAGAGGAGGAAAAGGCTTTGTTCAAAAGATTAATCATTCCTTTCAAATCAAAGTCTATATCCAAAGAGCATTTACATGTAGTAAACAATAACATTGACTGTACGTCGCCACCAAGTGGCAACGACGAATTCCCGCCAGTTCAGACGAGCTCAAGAAGTGTCCCGGATTGAACATGAAACTGTTCTCCGTTTCAAACCAGTACGTCCAGATGATCAGATTCATTTCTATTTGTAATTTGTAATTCGTCCTGGATGAATCAAAACTTACATCAGTTTACATGTAGTACTTTGGATCTGCATCTAAACACAGCAGTTATAGAGGACCAAATTAATGTTGTCAAAACAATTGGCTCTAAACAAACTCACTCCAGTGAGAGGTTTAGCTGTCCGATATTGTCTATCGGGCTTTTGTCCGGCAATCCCAATTATAGTCCCCGTTGTGATCACCGCTGCTTACTCTACCTGTATTGTTAAGAGCCAGTTGTCTTGACAATAATGCTCAAATGACGTAACACTTTGGAACTTTATAGTTCTAAATCAACTCTTTGTGGGCCACTTGTGCTTCTTTTCACAAGTAAGCCACATAAATTCCATTGAGCAGCAACAAACAAAGGGTTAAAAAAACAAAAGTCAAACTCAAAGGATCTCACTTCTGCAGGATACTCCAGCAGCCTCGCTATTGCCGCAGTTGTGTGAACCCCAGTCGCTATGGTAACAGTCCTCGATCCGCCCCTCATCTCCAGTGCATCCCACATCGTCAAGGAGATAGGGGGCAGGCAAGGGGGTATACTTGCTGCAGCAGGAATGGGACACGACCTCATAGTTACCCAGCTGACGACAGACCACCTGTGCCACCGAGCAAAGACGCCGGAAAAATCATTTTAAGTTCTCTTTACGCACCATTAATGCATTTTTGCACTCGTAATACACACAAATCCAACAGAGCACCATTTTCCTGACAAACAAAGGGTTAACGTAGATTCATACTATGCTAAACTAACATGTCATTCTCCTAAACATGAAAAAAGTATGCATTTTACAAAAGAAAACAAGCAACAACCATATAAAAATTAATTCAAAGATTTGTTAGATTGTTTTAAATTTCATAATCATCACACAAAAAATATTTTCTCACACTTAGGTATATTATATTGATTACACCATAAAATCTTGTCATCACAAGATTTTTATTTTTCATAAATCATCATGAAGTCACAGATTTAACCCGCCAAACTGACTGTCATTCGCAAAACTTGCTGTACACAAGATTATTGGCTGAAACAATATGGCTTTTGCCAATCTGATTGACCCATTTAGGACTCTTCATGAAAGTTGTCAATACTGACAAGTTGTCTTTCTCTGAAAGTAACAGTAACAGTCAGCGGCTAGTGCCTCTCAGCCTATCAAAAGGATTTCACCAAGGATTTCACTGAAATTGACTGACAACTTTCATGAAATGCTCCCCAGGTGTGACCAGCTATCCACAGTTATTCATTGATGCCTGTAGGAACTGTTGCTATTCTCCACAACTTCATAATGCAAAAACAAGGAAGATACAAATGGTAATATGTGATATAAGTCCTTTTACCACTCCCCCCGCCTCAAATCATATTATCCATGTTTATGACCACTTTATCAAATCCAAATTTATATGAAAGTGAAAATCTCATTAAATATTTACAGGATTATTACAAGAAAAGTACTTCGTGAAATGTCACAAAACATGCTTCTATAAAATGGACATCCGCTGATTTTAGGATGTGCCAATTTTACTATTATTTTTCGAAAGTGTCAAAAGTTTTTGTAACAACACCTAGCACTTGATCCCGACACTTAACTCTTTCATTACCATTGGCATGAAGATACGTAGTAAGCCAAAGGGGTTTTCAAGGCCAAGTAATGTTAGGGCAGAGCTAACAACATTGAAATTCAACAAACAGGGAGATTTGGGGAAATTTCATCAGAATTCAGGGAGATGTCTATCAAACAACCTAATGACAATAACCTATCAATAATCAGGGAGATTGGGTCATGTGATGAAATCAAGTGTAGCAATATTGGTCTATTTTCAGAGAGTCTCCTGCGAAATCAGGGAGACTTGGCAGCTCTGTTAGGGTTGACCGACTCAAGACAATTAAATTTACCTGGGCGTCTTCCAGCCCCCAGTTGTCATCACAGATGCTGCCCCACACCCCGTTCCTTGAAATTTCCACATTTCCCTCTAGGCTGTGCGGCCCTCCAGTCAGCCGCACGGTCACTGCAAACAAGGACCAAAGGAGGCAATCACAAAATATAGATCATCATTATCATCATTATCATCATCATCATCACCATCATCATCATCATCATCATCATCATTATCATCATCATCATCATCATCATCATCATCATCATCATCATCAACTCTTAGAGGGCAGAGCTACCAATATTAAATGTTAGATGTTAAAGGTTGAAGGTTAAACGTAGCCCGTCCCTTTTGCAGACCTAATTCTGAAAGTTCCCTGACTTTGTCATCATTTTAGAAAGAGTGGCTGTATAACCTTTCCCTGGAACCGACAAAGCGTGATATTTGGTTTTGAGGAAATGATCTTTGATGATTGATCGAGCTTTCTTTTTTTGTATCACGAAAATGGTCAAATCTCAGTGAAAACTAGTTAGATTTACATTTATTCTACAGGAGTTACAATGTATAGTACCTCTGACCTTAAAATTTCACAGTTGGTATCCCAAAGATACAGGCTAAATATGTGCAAACTGTCATGAAGTTTGAAGACGTTTGTAAAAGGAACGGGCCATCTTCAAGTCCAGCCAACAACAGTGTTCCTCACCCTGGCATTCTGCTATAGCTGCCTGACAGGTCCTGGGGTCCTGAGTGTAGGTGCAGTCCTGCAGCCGTTTCTCGTTTCCGGAGCAATTCAGCCCACGCATCAGACCATTCGAGATTGGCTCCGTTGACGCCTCGCAACACGAGTTAGCGAGAGGGTACTCCCCCAGCTGTTGGCAGACTACTTGGGCGTCGCGGCGATCCCATCCGTCAGCGCAAACACCGCCCCAGGTACCGTCGATGAAGACCTCAACACGGCCCTTGAGGAACGACGAGCCGTCACTGGCAAGACGCACAGCAGCTGTTGCAGAAAATCACCCCATCAATTTAATTTTGATTAAGTAAAGGCATGATAACAATTGATTATACAAAATAAGGGTAACAGACCCCAACATAAGACTGTGCTTCAAGTTGTTGATTCGAGTTGATTTGATTAATTTTGATATAATTACAATAACAATTACATTTCATGGTGAACTATCCCTTTGAAAGGGTACCACGTATGATCCATGTCTGCCAAACTCACGTGAACATCGGACGCCTGCGAGATCGGAAGTATTATTGAGCACATAGGGGTCATTCCCCACAGGGCTGAAGCGGAAGCAGTCGGCGTTGCCGGTGGTCGTGGAGGGGCACTCGTCCAGGGAACTCTCCTGGCCAGAGCAGCCCACCCTGGACAGCAGGTAGCTGGACGTGGTCTGGCCAAAGCGCATGCCTGACGTGGCTTCTATCGCCGCCAAGTCCCCCACCTGCCTAGAGCAGCAAACATAAAAGTCATTCAAAATGAACTCTTTCACAACCACGCCAACAAAGGCTTTTCACTTTCTACATACTTTGGGGCTATACTGCCCTAATCTGACAAAAAGGAAGCAACTAACAAAAGAGACTTTTCTTGTAAATGAGTAAAACGTGTTTGTCACTTGCATTGGCATCAAATCACCATTAATCATGCAACTGGTAATTCACCTGTGAATCAGTGCACAGAAAAGCTTGGGTTGTGCACAAAGTTGGATAATAGATATTCATAGATTGACACAACGGTTATCGTGAATGTGACATGATATCTGCACGTCTTATCAAAACATCCAGGTGGACGGGATGCAATCGTGTACATTCCAGCTCAAAGGAATTGGCATAGGGAAAAGGAAAGGGAAGAAAGGGAAGGAGCCGCAGTTTTAAACTGCGGTATATTTTGTCCAATTCAGCATGAAACACGATGCTTTAGCCTAAAAAGCATGTTTCATGCTGAACTGGACAAAATATACTGCGGTTTAAAACTGCAGCTCCTTCCCCTTTCTACCCTTTCCCTTTACCCAATGCCAATTCCTTTGAGCTGTAGTGTATGTATCTTATCGCTAAGAGCAGCTGCTAGTCACTCACAGTCCGTCACAGTCATGGCAATCTAGAACTCTGCAGTATCAAGCACAGCGACTTACTTGCAGACGACCCTGGCGTCATTTATATCCCAGTCCTTGGCACAGATGGGGCTCCAGCGGTACCCGTCGTACACCTCCACGTACCCCTCCATCAGATTCCTGCCCCCCGTTAGCCTGACCAGTCCTGCAGGGACAAGGAACAAACATTGCAAATGTATGTGGCCAGGTCCCAAGCTCATTTTCCACACTGCACAGAGGAAAAGTCGTCCTATGATCTATGCATTACGCTGCCCTATTAGGATTTGGTTTGCAGTCCAATTCCAGTGTATACTAGTGTATGATAACGGAAGCGGATATGGCTGCAAAACAAAACCAGACGTCGCTGCGCAGTGCATTATGGGATGATTTTCCCCAACATGCGGTATGGAGAATTAATGTCCCTTTTGAGGGGATTTGTACATTTCCAGCCATCACAAAATGACAATAAGTAAACAACTTTCAAAAACTACCGGTATGTATAGCTTATCGTACATCACCCATGTTAAAGAGCTTGACTATGGAGGGCGAGGTCAGCTGGCAAAGACTCCAATTAGTCTCATTACTTTAGACCCAATGTTTCAGACTGACTGACTGACAGACAGAGGTTTGTGTCCAGAAACTAGGGAAGGTGTACAAGGTGAGTGTGGAGGGTGGTGTGGGGGGATGGCCCCTCTACCCCCACCCCCAATATCCATGTCACACAATCGTATCAACCCATTCAGGACCAAGTACCACAGAGTATGTGGTTTGGTGCTGTAACTTGATATCAACTTGATATCAACTATTAAAAATAACAAAACATATATTACATGAAAGAGCAATAATTTCTGCACAAGATGAGTGCATTTGGGGCATTTAGTGATAAACCTTCGTATTGACTTTCTAAAGCAACATAAGAGTCAAATGATCACTAAATCATCAAATTGGCAACGCACTCAAGTTTAAAGTCCCATTTTTGCTCTTCAAATTGGCATGATTACTGCTCTAACTTGAATGACTTTGATGTTTTGTTGATGTATAATGGAATTTACATTTTGTTTTCTAATACAAAATCCATTTTTAAAAAATAATATTGCCAATTTAATATCCAAATAGTGATCAGTTTTGCTTTCACAAGGCCTTTATCCTGAATGAGTTTACACTTGGGGAGACGGTAGTCAAATTAATTTCTAAAAGCAGCAGTGAAAGTGACTTACAATGTCAAACAGGAATAAAACAAATTGGATTGACTTGTTACTGTCGGTCAAGGCCATGAAAATTGCTGCCAGACTTGTTCTTGTCAGTCTTATGAATGGAGCAGTGAAAGTACATCCACTGGTCAAAGAGTCATCCAAATAACACTTCTGGATAACATTATTTTGGGCTTTTAGGTGCTGACTTGGAGTTCATCATGGATGGACGTACAAACCGACTGACGAACAGATGGACGCACAACCTTGATACACAATGCTGCCCTACTCTTACAAAAGGAAGCAAGTGACAAATCACTCGAATCTGGGTTATTGGTGTTCTAAGATTGTACCCAGCATTCCCTACATAGGGCCAAAATATGGACAAGAAATATTCACCTTGCTGCGAGATATTCAATCTAACATGACATGGTTTTGCACTGATGCCAATGCAAGTGAAAGACACATTTTGCTCATTTACAAGAAAATTATCTTTTGTTAGTTGCTTCCTTTTGTCAGAGTAGGGCAGAATGACAAAGGCATCTTCATGATGGAGGCATACAAATGCACTCCTTTGTTTCTTACGGGTGCACTTTTTCTTTTCTTTTCTTTTTCTTTTTTTTTCTTTTTTTTTTTTGGGGGGGAGGGGGTTAAAGCGAGCTGAGAGTCTGTTTATTTTTTACTTTGGAAATAGGGGTGGAGGGTGGGGATCAGAGCTCCCCGTCATTCCACCACTTAAATGTCTCTCAGATAGGACATTAAATGGAGGTCCCATGTAAAGAAGAGGCATAAAGATGCATGTTAACGGCCCCATTCCGCTTCTCGATAAAGAGCAGGGTGAAAACCTGGTGGAGTGACAGAGAGCCTACACTGGAAAATGGGTGAGAGATACCAACAACTTTGTGGCTCACCATAGAAGGCTGTTCAAGCTACAAAAGGAATCGCACAGACATTGAAGGGAAGTCTGTTAAGTTGGTTTTATTAACAGCAAAAACACGATAGAAACAAACTAGTGAAGGTTTGATGAAAATCTTTCAAAGGAAAGAAAGTTATGACTTATTGAAATTTTCATTTTGCGACGTCACATGTGAGTAATTTTTGGGAAAGGTCCAATTTTTCAAAATGATAAGACATTTTATATTTGCAATATCTATGCATGTTTTTACACAAATACCTATATGGAAAAGGTTTATTCCTTCATCAAAAACAGTAAAAGAGCAATTTATGGAATTATACAGCACTCCACAAATGGGAGAGCAACTTGCAAGAGACGTCACAAAAGTAAAATTTAAGTAATAACTTTTTTATCCTTTGACAGATTTTCATGAAACCTTCCGCAATATGTTGCTTTAATTGTTCTGCTTTAATTGTTCTGCTTAATTAAATTGAAGATCAATTCAAGTTCAGGGTCCCGTTGCACAAAACTTACCATTAATGGTAACTCTGCCATCAATGGTAACTACCATGGTAGCACCGGTGGACAGCCAATCAAATTCAAGGTTTCCATAGAAGTTGCCATTGATAGCAAAGTTACCATCAATGGTAAGTTTTATGCAACAGGGCCCAGACTGGACTTCCCCTTTCGGAGTGCCATGCAAAGTAATAATCAAGTTCATACTCACTATTGCATTTTACGGATGCATCCATGGCATGGTTGTTGCACTCGGGGCCCGGTGTGCTGCTATTTGCGCAGTGAAAGAAGTCTTCCTCCTGTCCGGTACACCCCACATTCGTGAGAGCCACGGGGCCAGTACCCACCCCGAAGCGGCTGTCGCTGTAGGTGTCGTTGGCGCCGGGGAAGCCCAACTGCCTGCAGACCATGTCCCCATCTACGAGATCCCAGCCCGTGGCGCAGACGGTACCCCAGGCATCGTTCTGGTAGACCTCAACGCGCCCCTGGATGGTGCTGTTGCTACCCTCCAGACGGATGTTGCCTGTGAAGTGGGGAGGGGGGAGGGGGAGGAGGGAGTGATAAGGATATAAAGCTTCCAACATTGAAATTCAACAATCAGGAAGATTTGGGGAAGTTTCATCAGGAATCAGGGAGATGTCTATAAAATGCACACAGCCTCATGGCAATAATCTATCAATAATCAGGGAGATTGGGTGATGTTATGAAATTTAGTAATATGCAGTAATATTGGTCTATTTTCAGGAACTCTCCTGTGAAATTAGGGAGACTTTTCAGCTCTGAGGATACAGTGGAGCTTGAAAATAAGACCTGCTCAAGGGAAACAAGAAATGCACTCTTAATGACCACTGCCCCACTGCATAAAATTTGCCATTAATGGTAACTCTGTCATTGATGGTAAATACCATGGTAACATCACTTAACAGCCAATCAAATTAAAGGTTTCCATAGAAATTGATGTTAAGTTTTATGAAACAGGGCCTAGATGCTGAATGATAAAGTGTTCCAAGTAAAAGACATTATATTCAATAATGACATGTTACTCCAAAAAGCCATTTTTGTAATGTAATCACAACTTTGACTCTATGCTGTGTTACAGTCACCTGTATGTAGTTATTGAGTTTCAATGAGTGGAAAGCACTCTCAATAGTTGTCGCTACTCAGACAAACATCAAACAAGCTTTGGGGTTACCATGAGTAACGTATTTGTTTGAAACGAAGTGTATATGCATAGGCCTACATAACAAAAATGGCCTTTAAGCAGATAAATGGGAAATCTGTACAATCACTACGAATACAAGTAACTGGCACTTTACAG
The DNA here is from genome assembly GCA_963669155.1 of Arbacia lixula. NCBI lineage: Eukaryota > Metazoa > Echinodermata > Echinoidea > Arbacioida > Arbaciidae > Arbacia > Arbacia lixula. Next base: position 14,588,751 of record OZ022586.1, on the reverse strand, counting down.
GCTAGATAGAACGATAAAAATCAATAACATAATTTCCATATTTCTCTGTTCATCTACATGTACCACAAGCTTGCACATGATTTCATTCACATCTGAAGGCTGGTCAGTCAAATGTGGAATATTGATATTGATCACAACCACATTTTAATGTAGGTCATACAAATAGACAATACCTGGCACCCACAGGGGAAATGTGGTTTGCCGGGGAATTTCCGAACGGGGAGAAACCACATTATCAGGGGCAGCGGGTTCAACTTCAATGTTTGACATTCCACAAAGGACATCTAAGAATCATGTTTTTTTTTCCAAATAATACCAAATATTTTTGAAAATACATACATGTATGATGGACATAATAATAATAATAATAATAATAATAATAATAATAATAATAAGTAGCATATATATATAGCACTTATCACAAAGAATGTCTCAAAGCGCTTAAGGATTGAGACATGTGATAGTATCAAATTACATGTATAATGTCTATCTCTTAATTTGGCGATCATGCCAAGTCAAAAGGGTGTCAGTGTTGAAGATAACATAATTATTCAATAAAGCCTAGAAAAAAACATAAAACTAGAGGGAGCACAAAACTGTCTCGGGAACATTAGATAGGTTGAAGTTCAAGCCACAGCTAGGCTACCATTATAAAGCACACATAATGCATTGAAAGCTCATAAGGACAGACTCAAAATGAAAGCACCTTTTACAGGAAAAGATTTACGACTTTTGTACAATGGTGCGACGAGCAGAGGAAGATAAACAGGGTGATAGGACTAGATTAATGAGGAAAAGATGCTCAGGAACGTATCCTGATTGTGTCATGAGGAAGAAATCATAGGGTGATAATCAAACCACAAACAGGGTAGTATCATTGTTGTCTTTTTAGATCAAACCCACACACACATGAAGATACACACAGACACATCACTCCATTATGCAGCAACCCACCAACATGGTACTTCTATCGTTTTCTTTTTACACACACACCAACACACAAACAAAGATTTCAAACACAGATATCAATCATTTTTCGCTTTTCCCGAAAAGGTTCATGAGGCCACGACTTTGAGATTTCACACACATTATCGTTAGGGTATACTCCTGGGCACCGTTGTATATAAGTTACCATTGATAGTAACTCCATTATCAATGGTTGCTACCATGGTAACATTGCTCAACAGCCAATCAAGTTCAAGGTTGCCATAGAAGTTGCCATTCATTTCAAAGTTACCATCAATGGTAAGTTTTATGCAACAGGGCCATGGCCACTTTATGACTTGGTACCATAGGGTTAATAAGCGAGTTCGTAATTACAATGTGCGCATGAGCAGATTGTTGCTGGTACGAATAACCTCGGGTCAATTGAACAACTCACAGAGTAAATTTAAAATTCATTAGATACTCAACCAGGTTTCTCTTCATTATCATGCAGATATGACAACAATCATTCAGCTTTGAAAGGCAGTAAAAGAACATTCCACCATGCGCACCTGTTTGTATTGTTGTTTTGGGCACATTGTAAAATGTATTCACATCCATCATCCCATCCGCCTTAATGAACAGATCCCAGTCTGCATTCTTGTAGTATTTATTCAGTGAATTGTCCAACCATCGTGTAACTACGAACTGGTCTATTACTGTAAACTCTTTGTGTACCAGGGCCCTGTTGCATAAAACTTTACTTAATTGTAACTCTGCTACCAATGGCAATTTCTAGGGAAACCTTGAATTTGATTGGCTGTCGAGCTGTGTTACCATGGTAGTTACCATGCAACAGGGCTCTGATTGCTGCAGAGGTACATGACTTTTGCAAATGGGACACCCTGTCTTCAAAATAACACCAGCTTGTTTCCCTCACCATTACATGTGACACTTGCGTCCTCGGTATGGGCGCAGTTATGCTGCCCCCAGCCCCGATGTGGACAAGCACTGATCGACGTCTCCGTACCGACGCACGCTATGTCGTCAATCAAAATCGCCCCGCTACCGTGCGTGAAGTGCGCGCAGCAGTGAGACGCATTGGCGGATGAATAATTAAGTTGTCTGGATGGAGAGAGAGGTGCGGGACAGAACAAAAATGAATTAGCATATTACATCCAAACCTGTCTAGAAAGACCCCTAGTGGGAGACAAGAAATATGGCCTTTATACACAGGTGGTCTTTATGTATGGACAGGGGGGTGTTTCACCAAGCTGTTCGTAAGCTACACATGCAACTTGTTACCTATTCTTGCGCTAAATGAGATGCTCCAATTTGTTCCTGTTTTGACAAAGTGGAAGTTAATTTTCAACAATCCCAATCAAATTTGACAAATCTTAACTGTATTCTGATGCTTGTTAACAACAAGAATTTTAATCTACAAAGATCAGGGCCCTGTTGCATAAAACTTGTCATTGATAGTAACTTTGCTATCAATGGCAACTTCTATGGAAACCTCAAATTTGATTGGCTGTCGAGCAGTGTTACCATGGTAGTTATCATCGATGACAGAGTTACTATTAATAGCAAGTTTTATGCAACGGGGCCCAGATTTGCAAACTTCAGCTGCTGAGAATCAAAATCATTGAGAATCTGATTTAGAACAAGAACAGGTCACCGGTCGTGTGTAAAGTTGTGGGTAGCTTACAAACAGCTTGGTGGAACACCCCAGGATACTTCAAAATGGGTGTTGATAAAAAAAAACATTGTGCTGAGGGCAACAAAGTAGTGGCCAAAGTAAGTTTCGCTGTACATCATTTTTGTCTACTCCGTCTGTGCCAGGAGCATATATTTTTCCTAGCATGGCAAAGGTGTTAGCAAAACCTCTTACAAAATGCTCAATAATTGTAAGAGATTATAAATGTTGCGGTAACCTTCTTTCCAATCAATATGGGGTTCGCTATCCATAAGTAAAGAAAATGACTCAATGATGTTAATCAACTTAATCAAGTTGTATCAGGCAAGTTACGGTTTTAGCAGCACATACATGTATAGCCTATGAAATTATTACTAAAGTTGTCCTACTGTTTTACTTGAATGGAACATTTCTTAAACCAACATGATTGCATTGTTATACGTATGGCACTTTGCTGCCAATTTGAATCTAACAAAGATGGGTCGTGAATGAGTTTACCTGCAGATGACATTTGCGTCTGTAAGATCGAAACCATCATCGCAGATGGTCCCCCATGCGCCATTATGGTACACCTCCACTCGCCCCTCCGCCGGGTTTTGCCCGTCGCGTAACCTCACGTCGCCCTCGACTGGGTCTGGAGAAAAAAAAATAGAGGGAGTGCTGTAAGTCTTGCTGCGCCATTGATGCAGTTTGACACAATTAATACTCACAAATCCAGTAGAGCAATAATTCATCTGGGGCCTCGTTGCATAAAGCTTACCATTAATGGTAACTATGCAATCAATGGAAACTACCATGGTAACACAGCTCGACACCCAATCAAATTCAAGGTTTCCATAGAAATTGCAGAGTTACAATTTATGGTAAAGTTTTATGCAACAGGGCCTGGTACACAAAGAGTTTACAGTTATTACCCCTATGATACCAAGACATAAAGTGACCATGGCCCTGTTGCATAAAACTTACCATTGATGGTAATTTTGCTATCAATGGCAACTTCTAGGGTAACCTTGAATTTGATTGGCCGTCGAGCGGTTTTACCATGGTAGTTACCATTGATGACACAGTTACCATCAATGGTCAGTGTTATGCATGCACCCATACATTTATAACACAGTGAATGGGCACATGGTAATGAGAGGGTTAGGGGGGCACTACCATCTAGACTGTGATGACATAATTGTATACACAATCCTGCTTTAACATACTATCTGGGCCCTATTGAATAAAACTTACCATAACTTTGTAAATGAAGGTAATTGCTATGGAAACCTTGAACTGCATTGGCTGTCAAGCGATGTTACCATAGAAGTTACCATGGATGACAGCGTTACCAAAAAAATGGTCAGGTTTATGCAACAGGGCCCTAGCCACTACCACCTATAGATATATAGTGGCCACTTGATGAATGGAAGGAAAACTATCTGGGTCAGGTTGCATGGTTTACATTGTTGTAACTTACCATCAATGGTAACTACCATGGCAACAGCCAATGAGCCATCATTGCCGCACATGTGGCCTGTGGTAGTAATCATTGATGGTAACTAAGTTACAAGATCTTGTTGAAAACTACATGGCCCTGGTGGCCACAATACATTGGAGGATGACTATCTGGCGGCCACCAGATGATTGAGAGCAATCATTTGACTGCCATGTGATGAGTAACATGGTGGCCATCAAATAATTGTCTCCAATATTATTATGACTGCCAATTAGTTATTCCCAACTTATCTGGGACCTGTTGCATAAAACTTACCATTGATGGTAACTTTGCTACCGATGGCAAATTCTATGGAAACCTTGAATTTGATTGGCTGTCGAGCAATGTTATACCATGGAAGTTACCATCGATGGCAGAGTATACCATTAATGGTAAGTTTTATGCATCGGGGCCCTGGTGACCACGGATGATTGGCGAAAATGAGGATGACTGGATGTCTGGTCTCAAATAACTAAATCATAATAACCTAATATATCTCATTTATTTGTTCATACAAGGCGAAGTACGGGCAGTCAGATCATGGAGTAATCAATGGCCATATACGTATTTGCACACAATTTCAAGTTTATCTACAGGTGTATGTGACTGAATGGGATGGGAGAAAACGGGGGAATCGGTGCGAATCGATGCGCATCGTATTCCCGACAGCGATCGCATAACGTAATAGCCCTGACGCTCAGGTGCTTTACATTGGCCCATGATGTTTTACATTACCGTTATTTGCCGATATTTATCACGCTTGATTCGTGTTCCATTAATTGTGCCACAAGCGCTCTCAAATTCTCTGGCGGGATCCTCATTTTAATTCTCTGGCGGGATCCTCATTTTATCAACTATGTACTAGCCTGATTAAAACCCTTATTTGCCGGCCAGAAAGAAAAAAAATGCAGCTCATGTGCGTATTTTGTGTAGAACATTGCTGGAAAAATAAAGCAATGCCGCAAAGTGAGTTAAACACCCGTGATACAGGGGTGTACTGTTGAAAGCATTATTGTCCCGTCGATGTTATCTGGCGGAACAAGAACATTAAGACCCTGACTTTTTGTTTTATTATTGCAACCGATCCAGGCTCGTGTACTGTATGTAGGTCACATGGGTGCTAGTCATGTCGCTGATGTTTATCGACACCAAAACGTACTCTTAAAGGGGTAGTTCACCCTGAAGTTAAGTAAGTTGCAATAAAAGAAGAAACATGAAAGAAACATATAAATGAAGGTGTGATGGAAATCGGCTAAAGGAAAAAATAAGATTTTGAAAATTCAATTTTGTGACGTCATGTGCGAGGTGCTCTCCCATAATGTGTAGAACATAATTAATAAATTGCTCCTTTTCTGTTTGACAATGGATTTTTTTTTCATTGTGTATGTAAAAACGTACTCTAATGATGTATGGAATGCACAAGTTAATCCATTTGAGAAAATTGACTTTTTAAAAAAAAATATGGGAGAGCACCTCGCACGTGACGTCACAATATCAAAATTTTGAAAGATCATAACTTTCCTACCCTTCGACAGATTTTCATGTTTCTTTCATGTGTCTCCTTTTATTGAAACCAAATTCATTGCAGTGTGAACTATGCCTTTAAGAAGAAGATGGACAAAATTAGAACTGTACGAGCCGCACTGTAAGCGGATCGATCTTTCAACACTGTTACGCATTTACATGACTGGTACGTCTTTCAGAAGAACGCCTTCCTTTGCACGTAGGCATATTTGCGAGTCCGGTAACATCTTAAATCATCATAAATGCTCCTCAATTTTGTTTTTGGCACGGATGTTAACCGGATGTTAAGTATCAATTCACGACGCAAGACATATGCTTTCCGAAATTGCATGGTCCTTGCCGACATTGGACCAAAAAAGTTACAGGTCAATTATTGAATTAGTCATGTTTGCCGCGCTCAAAATACCGTCTTTCGACTGCGAATGAAGCCGGGGGTGTGTCGAGGGGGGGGGGGGGGGGGGGGGAGGGTTCAGATTTATAAACTATGCGCGGCTCCTGTCGTTTAAAAACGAAAGAGGGAACTAATGGACTTCGTAATTTCGCGAGATCATAATCAAAGTATGCAATTGACAGTAACAGCAAATCAAATCGGGGATATCGGACTTGAAATCTTCGACTCGTATAATTACAGTGAAAACGATTGAGGGAACTAAAATTGAGTTCCTCATTCTGAAGATCACAATCAAAATATGCCATTGACATTTCAGTCTCAGGCTCTTGCCATCAAGACAGATTCCAGGCCTTGTCTCGACTTATGATTGACATCAATCGTAACTGTGTCCTACATTGGAGATGGAATAGCGATCGATTTAGACTGAAACATCATATTTCGCGAGTCTAATTTTTTGCTAATCAGGACTTTTCGACAATTTCGCGAGTGGTTAAATACGCGACCGTGGAGTCCTAGTACTATTATATGTGCTCATGCATGTCGTATTTATGTTTGATCGTATGTTGTTAATTTCGCGAATAGCATCAGACTCGCGAAATTCGAGAAAACAAAATCCCCGCGAAATATATGGCGTGTACAGTATTTATCATACCACAGTGCCCTGGTATCGTCAGTTCTTGATATCGAAACTGTAGACAAACTCGGACCCTTTTGGATAAGTGCGGACACTCGGACACTCGGGACAGTCGATCGTCATAAAGGTACCCTTGAAAGTAGCCCACGGAAAACAGGGTGGGTGTCTGGTCACAAGCAGCCTCCGTTCTAGGCTGTAGACTTTATTTTTCTTCCACGCTTCAATCACAACATGGTCGGGAAATGAAGACTAGACGTCTATTCCTCAATATTTGCAAAGGGAAAAGGAAATTGTGTTTTAATTCTTCAATGTATCCAGACTTTGCTGATTTGTTGCGATTGCAGCAGTGCGTGATATAGGAACGGACTACACCGTCTGGAGCCTAGAGCCTAGGTTAGCCTAGGTACTAGGCTGTGAGATGCATGGACACAAACCAGTCTGTTACCAGCTATGTCTGGTAACACAGACTATGCCCCAATCCCATCCTTGCTCCTCTGTGAGGTGCATGGACACAAACCAGTCTGTTAAAAAACTATGTCTGGGAACATGTATGCCCCAATCCCATCCTTGCTCAGAGGGGCTAGCCATGACGTAATTAGGGCGTAGTATGTTTTACCAGACTTAGTTGTTAACAAATTGGGTTTTGTCCATGCAACTCGCAGCCTAGTACCTATGCTACGGCTAGGTAACAAGTAAAAGCGGTCATGACCTTCTCCCGTCGATTCATTCCCATTGTCACTGTGGTTTCCTGTTTCATATCCGCATCCCTACCTGTGTGCCTCAGCCTTGTACGAAGAATCCATTCATTTCATCCTCAGAATTCTTTCTCTCCCAGTTACGATTCTCACACTTTCAATTTAGTCATCTGTTTCTCACAAGGTCACTGTCCCTGATAGTCTCTATAAAAAAGAACAGTCATTCTCTATTTCTCTCTCTCTCTCTCTCTCTCTCTGTCCCTTTCTCTCTCTCCGGGAAAATATAGCGGCGGTTCTGGTTTGAGAGGGAAGATCGTACGTGATATCAGAAGAATAATTTGTTCATTGGATCGTGCATAGAGCGAGAATTAATATGAACGCTGCACTTGTTAGCTACCTTACCGTTCTGGATTCGTGTTTTATGAAAAATTATCTATACATCTGTTAGGCCTTCATCCAATTCAAAATCCCATTAGTTTCGTTGCTCATGATTTTGTCCAGAATTAATTAGTTCGCATTCTAAGTGGTTCCTGGGGGAGCGGGTATTCCGAAAACGATTAGGAAAAAAAATATTGTTTCTCTTTTGGTATTCTAGCAGTTCACAATATCCATGTAAGCTTGAGAATCAGGCGTGTCTCGCACACCCTTCCTTCCGAGTCATGCTAGCCATGCAGGAAAGCTACATGTTCTCTTTCCTTTGCAAATTCAGGGCAAGTCACACGTAACCATGGCGACAGCTGCAAGAATTTTAGTCTTTCCACAATTTAGAGTATAGTGTGTCAAGAGGAGATTTGCGGTGACGTGATGACTGGATTTGTCGGAACGATGACAACTCTAATCTTGGTTCGAAAGTCGATGAGCGATAGATAGGCTTCAGTCATGTACGTCAGGATGTGCAAGAAAACTACAATCGTCGCACCAAGACATAAATATGCAGATTATCCTGACGAGACATTCAGGGAGACAGCATTATTTTGGAGAAGGTAAAGCCACCACAGGCGACACGATCCGATCAGTCGTACGGCTCTGCGACTGGCTGAATCGCAGGACCGGTAAGAGGATGTGTGTAAGAAAGTGACCTCACATGTCAAGTCGTATCCCCTTCTAACAAATCGCAGCAAAATCGTTACGTCTGGGGTGCCCTACCGCTCCCCGACTACTACCGAGGTTTAGTTGATAGGACCATTTTGAGAAATCTACCTATCATCCCCTTGCATTTATTCCCGTGACAGATCTGACGTTTTGGTCGATGTGCCTCGTGCGTTGTCAAGCGGGGGATACAAGACAGATGACGAAAGATGTCACGTGTTTTGCCACCCTAAATACCCATTCGTGCTGTATTCTAATCAACCTTCTTAAAGATGGCCCGTCCCTTGTATAAACATCTGCAAACTTCATGAAAGTTTGGACATATTTAGCAAGTATCTTTGGGATACAAACTGTAAAATTTTAAGGTCAGAGGTACTATAACTCCCGTAGAATAAATTTAAATCTAACTAGTTTTCACTGTGATTTGAAAGCTCGATCAATTATCGAATATTCTTTCCTCGAAACCGAATTACGCTTTATCGATTCCAGGGAAAGGTTATATAGCCACTCTCTCTCTCAAATGATGACAAAGTCAGGGAACTTTCAGAATTAGGTCTGCAAAAGGACGGGCTACCTTTAATAGTCGACCGATTTCCCCTAAAGAGTTTTTACTCTACGACTCAGATTTTTCTGCTTTCTATTGAGAACATTTTTGTTATTAACTAGAGGTCCGCAATCATTTAGGAATAAACCCAGCTCCTGCATATACAACGCAATCAAAACTTAAATTGAACACTAAAAGTAGCCATCCCTCGAAGTAAGGCTCGAAGTGACAGATGTTAAAAGGTGCAAAGCCTATCGTTATGAGATCAGTGTTTAATCTTTGCATGAACCGACAAGTCCACGGTTCGTGTCCGTGTCCGTGTCCGTGCCCCTGTCCGTGTGCGCACTGAAACCACGCGCTCCGCAGCCTACAACTTCAGTTACTAACCGTTCCTGTGCCACAAAAAGGCTGCTCTATGGAATTTATGTGTATTACTAGTGAGAAAAATACTTACATGGCAGATAAAGAGTTAAGGGACCCGCCAGTCCACAATGGACAGGATGTAACCTCAAGTAATACTAGGCCCACTTTCATTATCATGTTCTCGCAAAGCTCACGCTTGGTGCTGCAGTTTCCTTTCACACCCACCCCGTCTGAACTCACTAGACACGGACCCTGTCCCGTTACTAAATCGGTCTGCCTCGGTGAACTGACCTGAACATCATCCGACGCTTCCTCTCTATGTTTAGACACATGTCAGCGCTGTCCACAAAGCCATTTATCCATGAGCCCTACAGCTTCCGATCTGCAACCCAGCATACTATCACCAGTTTGCAAGTTGGTCTACTCCCATGTCGTCCAAATCCAATTTCGTCTATTAACAGCACAACCTTTTAACCCTCTCAGTATCAAGGCGTGAAGGGACCAGGGGGGTGTTTCATCAAGCTGTTCGTAAGTTACGAACGATTTTACGAGCGACTGGTGATCCCTTCTTGTGCTAATTCAGATTCTCAATGAACAAAGTGTTGTATCACATTTAGCACAAGAAGGGATAACCAGTCGTTGGTAACTTACGAAAAGCTTGGTGAAACACCCTACAGATTGACGACAGAGTGAATGAGTCCATGGGAGTGAGAGGTTTAATCAAATGCTATTTTAACCTAATATTGCTATAATTAACCCAGAGAATATCTAAATGATGAGGTGTATGTGAGAACGTGTGCGACATTACAGTTCATACTTCAACGGATAATTCACCCTACAATTAAGTTGGTTTAAATAAAAGCAGAAACGTTAATTTTAGTGAAGGTTTGACGAAAATCCGTTGAAGGATAAGAAAGATATGATTTTTTTTTTTTTTTTAATTTTGGGACGGCACGTGCGAGGTGCTACTTCGGGTTAGTTCGGTCAAAATCAATTTCTCTGGTTCGATTTTTATCATGTCATACTGCCTCGTTCTAGTTATTTCTGCATCGAGTTAATATCAAGTTTATACCCAAACGTGTCGATTTGCGTCTTGTTGATTCGCACAACAGTATGAATTTGTGGCGTAAATCGTTGCAACAACTTCGTGCCGTGTCGTTGTGGATCGTTGCAAAATCCCACAATAGTGGGACTGGGGCAAAGGGTACTTTCACACGCTCGCCGCTGAGAGTTCGACGACGCTTCCCCCGGGTGGACATGGTGGAGAAATAATATCAACGGCCCGGTAGCACTGGTTATCACATGCACCAGCGGCAAACCATCTCCTAACCAATGCACCTTTATACTTGGAATCACGGAAGTTTTGTTTTCGTTCTTTTTCGAGTAACTCGACTCCACTTATCGACACCAATTATGTGATTTCAATTTAATAATTTTGCTGCCCCACCCTGAAAAATAAAAGTTGCTGGCTTTGGGTTAATATCGACATTCCCCCTTTTTGTATATGTACACTGCGATATGCAGTGTCACGAAGTTTTGTTCTCGTTCTTTTTCGAGTAACTCGACTCCACTTATCGACACCAATTATGTGATTTCAATTTAATAAGTTTGCTGCCCCACCCTGAAAAATAAAAGTTGCTGGCTTTGGGTTAATATCGACATTCTCCCTATTTTATGTTAGGTTATGCATACGTATGTACATGCTTTAATATAATATAGTTACAAGTGGTTCGTCTTACACGCTCCGACATATTAAGGTGCATGAGCACCCTTGATGGTACATGTCATATCAAGTGTCTCGTCTTACACCTTCGTTCTTCTTTGCATCAATCGAGTATACTGCATCCAAAGGCCCATGACTCGAAGTGCTAATTTCACTCTTGGTTTTAAAGGTAACACCAAGAGTGTTAGAATTAACACCTGTTTAGTGGCATATCAACGACAAGAAAGACATTAACTTAAATTAAACACCCTCATCATGCGCTTAAAATTACCGCGTGGATTGGAATCACATACGTCCATGTCCCACCCCTTCCGGGGAAAGGTAACCATTATAAGCAGCGAATACCATTTTGTGATATTGTTGTGCTCAATTCAAATCAAATTAATGCAAATTCTAGTATTGCACGTAGTACAAAGAAGTTGTTTTGTTTTACTATATTGCAAATTTTATTTTAAAATAATTCAAAAGAAAGAGCAAGTGAAAAACAACACCTTTCGCCCACAATAGTACGACTTCTTCCCCAGTGTCAATGGCATATAGATGTACTTGAATGAAGTTTGATGGTGATAAAAAAAAAAGTGGAAGTTTGGTAGGAAAAGCGGCAACTCGGTCCGTTACACCACCCCATTCATAGAAAAACATCCGTCACGTGACTGTACCGGCACTTTCAACATAATCATGATGTGTGTCCTCTCACGTCATGCACGTGCTCCCTTAGTCCTATTTCCTCCCATTCGCGTGCCTACCTTAATTGATGGAGTCATGTGACACAAATTATGATAGTTCAGCCTGAAGTTAAAGGGACATACAACTGAGCTTTTGTGGTGCGATATCGTTTATAGAGGGCGCTGCAATCGACGGCGGTCTTATCAGCCCCACCCCAGTGGCGGCACTGCCCCACCCTCAAGATCTGCAAAACTGTGTTAGTGGCGATCTCGTACGTGAGTGTGACTAGCAAACAGTATTTGACGCGCTATGATGCATGTACACAAAATGAGCTCATATTACTGTTTGCCAAAGTTATACGGAGATTCCCTAATGTTAACCGCGCCGGTCCACACTCAGGAACACCTCGATTTGCGACAAATGTTACCCGAGCCGGGCCACGCTCCAGAACACCTGGATTTGCGACTTAACACGAGATTACCACTAACACAGGTTTGCAGATCTTGTGGGTGAGGCAGTAACGGCACTGGGGTGGGGCTGATAAGACCGCCGCCGAACGCCGTCGATTGCAGTGCCCTCTATAAGCGATATCGCACCACAAAAGCTCAGTTGTATGTCCCTTGTAAGTTGTATGTAAGTTGGTTTTATTCAAATCAGAAACCTGAAAGATACATTCTAGTGAAGGCTTGAAAAAAAAAGCCGTCAAATTATAAAGTTATGATCTTTTAAAATTTTAATTTTGCGACGTCAGGTGTGGATTGTGTTCTGTATGATTCCATAAATTGCTCTTTGATTTTGATGAAGGATTTTATTTTCATATGTGTGTAAAAACGTGTGACTAATGATGCATCAAATGTGCAGGTAAAGTGATGCATATTCATTTGAGAGAACGGAAATTATCCAAGAAAATGGAAAAAAATATGGAAGAGCACCTCGCACGAGACGTCACAATATCAACATTTTAAGAGATCATAACTTTCTGGTCCTTTGGCGCAATTTCATCAAACCTCAACCTGCACATGTTCTTGTATATTTCTGCATTTATTAAAACCAACCTAATTTCAGGGTGGACTATCCCTTTAATCAATGGGAGTCACGCTACTCAAATTATGTTAGGGTTCATGAGGGTAACATATACGGAAAGCACTCGTTATTCCGAAGGTTCGTTATTCCGAACGTTACGCGACATGCTCGGATTAACGAACCCTTTTTCGTTTTCGGACTAACGAGCATCGAGGTATAGGCAATTTACGAGTTTCGGAATTACGAACCTTCGGAATAAGGAACCTTCGGAATAACGAACCTTCGGAATAAACGAACCTTCGGAATATCGAACTGTAACCACATATACTGACATCAACCTTACACAGCGCACACACTTCTTTGTGTTTCTTTGCACTTTTGATGTAACTCATCAAAATGTGAGTTGTAAAGATGGAAAAGGAGATTCGAGGAAATGCATTTATCTATATCAATGTGTTTGTAAAAACATCAGCAAATGCTCATGTGATATGATTCATATTTCATGCATATGTACTATGGTATGGGGAACATATAACAATCAACGGCGTAGCGACAGCTGAACATAAATTTACATACTAGTGTACATATAAGGTCCAAAGAAAGTCGCAGTAAAGTGAGAAGTGCACTACATGTGTGGCTGCTGAAATATACATTGTTTATTAAACATTAGTAGACTTTTGGTTGTAAAGGATTAAAAAATGATAGATATCTGTGACTCAAATTAGAAACTAGTGTTGACGGTGATAGAATTAGAAGACGAAGAAGGAGAGTGCGACAAAAAGTATGTGACAAGTTGGCGGAATAATTTATGAAAATCATTTCCTAGTTGTTAAAATGGAAGAAGTGGAACAATATGATCAATTTGACGTCGAGTTGCAAATTGTGATGGAAAAAAATATTAGTTGAAATTAACAGTGAAATGGAAGATATTAACTCCACGTAAGCAACAAAGAAGACAACACGATTGAGACCACTAATTGTTATATATAATCATTGCAAGCATTTCTTACCGGCAGCCAATGTCAGGGACAAGATAGCCAGGAGGGCGGTGAAAACCGCACAATGCCAATAGTTCCGTATCTCCATGTTTGTGTTCTTCAAGGGTCCAAATTTGCTGCTACCTCCTCGGTGCTGGAGTCACCTGCATTCGGATGGTCCTCGATCGACGCGCCGCGTTCAGCGAAAATTTTCAATGAAAAACTCCACTCGATACAAAATTTATTTTCGTGGGGAGTACTGTGGCCGCTAAAAAGTGGCCAATAAATTGTTTCCCGTAGTTGATCCCGGATTATCGTCCGCGGATTAACAGGGATCACACGAACGATGGATCAGGTTGGTGAAGCGAATAATTCGGCACGAGTCAAACTCTGCATCTGAAACGACAAATAAAAGTACTTGCATGAAGTCAACATTATTTGGGTGCCCTAAAAGAAAAAGGTTAACACGCTATCCCAATGTGAAATGTAATATGCAGCTTGATACTCGCATCGGAACATAACGATGCCATCACACGGCCGGAAGGACATAGTTCGTGTTGACGTTATGTTAAAGAGGAACACTTGACCTATGTGTAGTACGTTTCTGAACGTTCGCTCGTTGCAAAAACAAACTAGTGAACACTGTGAAAGTTACTTTCCCGTTTCCTAACTGAATTAGGCATGCGGTGTTAACTAGCTAACTGACTTCGGGCTTGAATCGGCAGTGCGAGGTACGTAAGGTCTTTTTTTTTTTTTGGGGGGGGGGGGGGGAAGGGTGATAACAACCCTTATCCTCTTTCGACGCCATGTGTAAGGTTTAATATGGAAACAGGTGGTATCATCGTATATTAAGGAACTTTGAGAAAGTGTTGGATTCAGCACGTATCCCTCTCATTACAAAGCTTTAAAATTTCCACTGACTTATCAGACATCTTCGTGTAAATTGTAATGAGAGAGCTCCGGTGTTTCTCGTTTCTTACCGAGAACCTGTTGCACAAAGATGGGAGTCTTATTATCTCTTGAGGGTCCGTTCATGAGCATCAAAATTGTTGTTAAAATCAAATAAAGTGCGGTGGGCATAGTATGGTGCAGTGTATATGTTTGTACTACGATACCGCCTGAAACATGGACGTACTAATCCCCCTCTATTTTACCATGCAAGTAAATGATCAATATGACGCAAACAACTATATAACCCAGTTTGTATAAGGCGTTGATCGTAAGCAAACTCCACTCTTTTCTAGCAATCAACACTAACATCAATACATCAATCACCGCGGTGCAATATTATTGTACAAACACAAATCGGCTGATATACGCAATATTTCCTTTATTCACACGAAAATGGAAACGCTAGTCTGATATGTCCACGTGAGATTAGGTTGGATCACTGATATTTCCACCACACCTGGCCGACTGCCAGCTGCTATAAATACCGATGAACTCGGGCAGGAGAACGCTGCATTAGTATTAAGGCACTCTACGTACAGTTGAAAGTTGTTCGAGGGACATCGCACGCGACATGACTTTACCACGATTCTGCTTAAGTCGTGGGGGCTAACGACGTGACGTCAGCTACTTTTACAAATCCCATGACCAGGTCCTACGATTGAGACAGTCGCAAAGTCATACGACTGGTCAGATCGTAAGGTCTGTGGTGGCTTTAAAGCGTGTATGACGCACTCTTCAACCGTCACGGAGCGTTGCGTCAACGCTGCGTCATGACTAAATAATACCCCGACGAATAGTCCTTAGAGTATACACTTATTATCAGAGTGCCGTAACAACTACGATGAGTGTGTAAAATAATGTCATCAGTTAGAACATTTCATGTAAGTCAAATGTATAGGATGGTGCATACGTCAACGTAACCACGCTGTAATGTGTCGTCATATGCCGTCAATTCAAACTCAAATGTCACGTGACAGGTGTTGCCATCTTAGCTACTATGAATAATTTTATGAACCAACCTACGGGGGTTGTTTTTTCCTTTTAAACTTTATTTTCAGTCTTCCTTGTACTGAATTGAGTTCCCTCCGCGAGCATGTATGGCGCCAAAACAAATCCAGTGGGGTTTTTTCACATGTAAAATTTATGAAAATAATGTGTTTTTCAACAACTTGGCAGAGGAAAACACAATATTTCCCTATGAATACAAATGTGATTTCAAAGACAACGCTCAACTAAACGATTGCCAATTCCTAGAGGATATAGCGACGCCAATCTCTAAACGTATACCTGGCAGAAATCCAAATCACGCAATAATTGCTTATTTCGTACTTGAAAGGTGAAATTAAACCTATAGTGCCCCCGATTACCATTATCCATGTTATCGCTGTCATAACTTCCCTATCTTAATCTTCCTCTGACATAACATGTTTCCTTAGCCGAGGTTCTACACTTTGGAGTCTGTTTCATTCTAATGTTCTGCTGCTACCACAACTGCGTCTACACAAATATACTATTCCTAATAACATACGCGACCTCCCCCACTTTCCACCTTCAAACCTGAGAGTGTTAGTTTCAAGTATTCAGACTTCATTGTTGTTGCTTACTGTATGAAATGCGTCAGAGAGAAACAAACTTTATAGCTTGGAACCGAGGATAATAGTTGATTCCCATACCCATGCTCAAGTTTGTCACGACCCTCGAGTTTCCTTGAACGAGTTCGACGCGGCGAGACTGCCTTGGCATTCCGCTTCAGGAAATACAAGATTTATCGGGGCTTTTTTTTTTATTCCTGAACTTGATAAAACCGTACCTAGATAGCGTTCCCTGGATCCAGCTCAAGTTCTAATCCATGAAGCCCAGGCCAAGATTAACAGTTTTTCCCTCGGGGTAATCCTGCTGTCAGAACACATGTAGTTTTGAAATGTTTCCGTGAATGACGTCTTCAGAGTACGCCACAGGCAATGCCCAAGTTTGCCATGTTTAAGGTAAGGTATAGTAATAATAATGGTTACGGCCCGTATAATGAAAGCGGAACCGTTGTGCCGCCATAACCGTGTCTGGATGCTGTTCAAGATTAACAATAACAGTTTTTACATTTTTTACTGTACTGGAAATTATGGGTGACGCTATTGGTATTCCCTACTTCATTTACTTAAACATATTAGCAGCTGTACTTGTAATGGGTACAATCCTTTAACCACATATCTTCCACTCAAAATGATGCTCTATGGTATTTGTATGTATTATTTGTGCATGATTGCCTCAACGGTGTACAAAAGGGTTAATCATGACAGATACGTTGCGAAATCATCACTGTGTCTGGATTTCGTTCAAGTTTAACGATGTTATCTCTTTGATATCATTCCTTCCTGATGGTTTGGTGTCAAGCGAGAAATATGGCAGAATGGTGATCCATTGACTACGGGTCCCACTCCTACCGTTATCCTTATCTTCAACTCATTGTGCAATGTACGTGACATTCACTACAGCCGATAGCACGGAGCAGACGCAGAACGCCTCGTCGTATATTTGTACTTCCATTAGAACTTTAGAGAATACGAATGTTTCATTCATTTGAATATGGCTACATTGTATATCCAAAATAATATAAGCTGAAACATTCACAAATAACAACGCTTGCAATACTGGAATAGTTCAAGTCACTACGTATGGAAAGAACCCGATGTAATAAAAAAAACAAGCACCCAAACCCTGTCCCTAAAACAACCCCCACCCCCGCCTCTACACACACACACACACACACACACATACACACACACACACACACATACACACCATCCTCACCTTTTCTCTCTTTCTCTCTCCAATACCATGGGCATACATTTCACCTTGCGCTTATCGTGTCTAGACCCTGACGTCATTCGCTTTTGTGTAACCTCTCACACATGCAACGGTTTCATAATCATACCTTCACAAGATATCTTCACATGACAAGGGTAACACTCGATTAGGTGTAATGTAAACGCTCAACGTAGCACCCGTGAACAGTACATTCCTTAACGTACATTCAAAGTGCTCTTTTAAACAGATACATAGACAAACTCCTACCAAAGTTTGCAGCGGTATAACAGCAACATATTGACACTAACCCATTACGAAAACGTTTACAAAATCAAACGCAAAAGAGCAAACAAACAATACGATAAATACTCGCAATAAATACTATTTAGAAAAAAGCTTCACGTTCGGTATATTATTTCACGATACAACAAGTGTTCGATAGCGTTTGATAGCTTACCCTTCTCATGAGCAAAACTACGAGGAGGCGTTAGACTTCAGTTCCTGAATGAAATGGCGCAATATCAGAATGGTACCTATCCAAAATCACGACTGTCTATAGTGTCGGTGTTCGATATTGGGTCCAGTCGTTACATCCGATACAAAACCCGAGGCTATACTATTGCCGACCAACCAGTGATGACCCCGTAGAGAGGGGCTGTTTTAGCTGGTGGATAGGATTTCCTGACTGAAAAGGCGCAATATCATTAGTTTGGTAGCCTTTGAACAAGGCGTCTCGCGTTGGATCAAAGACCGACCCGGTCCTTTTATATCCATGCATATTGTGCAATTAGACGCTAGAAGCTTTGTTCAAAGGCGAATAGTTTACCGGCGCTAACCCTTTTGTCACGGAGTCTGAAGGACGAGACTACACTTTCTATGTGATCGTACGGTTTAGGCTCTATATAGGCTCAATATAGAGTCTGTGACTGCATCTTGCAGGATTCATATCCCAAACCCCGGTCATGCCGTATAAAGAATTGCAAATTATCGCAACTAGACTTGCGATTGATATGTATCGTTACCTTATACATTAGATAGAGGAGATTGGACTAGCCATCGATACAAATCAACTCTGTATCGATCAGACGGGGCCCTGGTGCACACTACACTTGAGTCGCATCCGAGGATAACCGACAAGAGTCGGGAGTATAGCAACCGATGGCGACCCCGTTAGTTTTTCAGTTACAGACCTTTAGCAGTCGGTCAAGACGTATGGACGACGAAGAACAGTTACCATATGTTACGCATTAGAGATAGGGGATTGGTCTTGGGATGGATTCAGACAAATCGCAGCTCTTAATAAGCAGACCAAATAGGGTCGAGCTCTAGCCTGGTTTAGTGAGTAAAAATACCTTAAGTCTGTACCCGCAAACTACAATTGATATTTATAAAGAGGGGTGGATTTAGCTGGTTGACGGAACCCGGAACCCGGAAGTCCAAACGGACCTGGGAATGGGCTCTGGTCTTCCCTGTTACCGGAAACGGGAAAATCATACAGTATCGGCTTGGCGTTGTTAGAGAGGTTTTGGGATTACAGTGGTTTTAGTTGTTCTTGGAAGGGGAGCTCTTTTTACAATATTTTCTTCCATTTTCCGGGTTGTTGTTGTAAGATTTAATTTGTTGACCTTGAAAAGGGCTACCCCGGCTTTAAGTCGAAACCCTAGTCAGAACTTCAGTTCCTATTCAGAATTTCACACGGGACTGGGTGCCTCGATTGTCCTGGTTGTGTCAAAAGTGCATAAGCCAGCCTACGTGGACATCTCCTGTCCCCGCATCGTGTCTAGCCTGGATTCAGACCGCTAGACATTAATAATCCATTTCTAATAATATTCGGGTATAAAACTAGCCTAGTTAGGGCCTGGTCACACCGCCCGAACTTTGTTGGAGCGTTCCTTGAACGGTAGGGAGAGGGGACCGAATTTCGACACTTTCGGAGGACGGACTATCAGAGGTGGCCGAGCGCATATGGCGTTGCCTTAACGGGGGCCAACTTCTGTTAAACGGTGGTGAACGGTAGAGAGCGGTGATGATTTTTTTTTCCCCAACCGTTCCAAGAACGCTTCAGCAAAGTTCTGGCAGTGTGACCGGGCCTTTACTAGGTTGAGGAGGGCATGGTCAAAACTGAGTTTGTTAACAACTATGTCTGGTAATACAGACTAGGCCCCCTAATCCCTCTGACTGCCCTGGGTCCTCTTTGGAGCAGACGAGGAAAAGGATCCAGGGCAGTCAGAGGGATTAGGGCCTAGTCTGTATTACCAGATATAGTTTTTAACAGACTCAGTTGTGATCAATATGCTCTCCTCAGCCTAGTAACTAGGCTAGTATAAAACTAACGAGACCCTTGATACTCGTCTTTGATTCCTCCGAATGTGCCCCATAAGAAATAGAGAGCAATGTTTAGCCTGCCCCGCTTACACCTTCAGGCCGCCACAGACGTCACGATCCGATCAGTAGTACGACTCTGCGACAGGTTAAATCACTGGACCTGGTCAATGGATGCATGCACAGAAGGTGTCATCACATCATTACCTGTCGTCGTCCCATAGGACTGCAGAAAATCATGGCAAGGTCTTTTTATCTGAGTTGTCCTTTACACCTTATACTGTGTTCGAAGGTGTATGATGTTAGTGTTTTACAGACGTGTATTCAATAATATGTTATTATTTACGTCTGGGACAGATCTCTTGCGTTACCCTCAGAAAGACGCTGCATGGGTTTCGAATATCGAACATTTTGCCGATATTTAACATTCTCAGTTGCTTGGATTACAAACGCCCACCAAGAAATCTACGTGTAGCAATTTTAGGAACGTTGAGGGTTGAGTTAGCCTCGCTTCCATTCATGTTTGGACATTTCTAATTCAAACTGTCAGACATGTATATTTCGGGTCTAGTATTGACAGGACTAACTATCCTCGTTTCTCTTCTGTTCGTCGTTGAGCCGGGGACGAACTAGACAGTAATTAGTCTAGTACTGCCAGACCTTTCCATCAGTAAATCCAACTGAACAGTGAACAGCTCTGCCCTACCTTGACAAAAGGAAGCAGGTGACAAATTACTCAAATTTGGGTTATTGGTACTCGTAGACTGTACCGAGCATCCACTAAAAACAGATAAAATCTGGAGAAGAAACACTCATCTTGCTGCGATATATTCAATCTAACATGATGACCGATGCATTTTACTCATTTACAAGAAAAAATATCTTTTGTTAATTGCTTCCTTTTGTCAGAGTATGGCAGACCTGATTGTAGAGTTTGGGTTATAAATCCCTATATCAACAGCCTGGAAGTCAAGCTACGTAGAACCATCGACGTACAAACAATAAGAAGACAGTGAAGAATAACTGAAGGAAGGAAGTAATTCCAATCGGATACAGTGGTGGTGCCAGAAAACCGAAATCTGGTCCGCGTTGATAAGGGGAAATCACGAGGACTTGAAGAATCGATGAAGGTACTACAATGGAGGGCGTGAATACTACGGTAAGCTTATGTGATGATAACCCAACGTAATTCATTCATGAAAACTCAATCGGTCATCTGCAAGTTATTAAAAGGACAATGGTGATTTTGAGACTGCAGGTTATGTGTAATGTCGGCGTAAAAGTCTAGATATTCACACTGCCTCGTTCCTAAAAGGCGACGAGAAACTGATGACCAACCCAAAGACCAGTACTCTCGGAAACGGAGTAGGTTTAAAGACAGCGTGGCCCATTCGCAGGTAATGAAACTCGGCAGTACGTAATAACGTAATAGCTCAACAAACCTTTTCGGTAAAAGTGAAAAACTATCCTTGTTTTCATTTGAAACAGCCCGACTATGGTGTACTTTCATATACCGCATTACAACGCTGAGTGTATGTGGTCAACGCATCATAATGCGTTGCGAAAAGTCGTTGTGTGTGCTATTGTGTATTGCGATCTCCGGTCTCTGGGCTTTATGTTTCGGACCCGTCCAAAACCTACTCTTCATCTCACAATCAAAATAATTCTGCCAAAGTCAGTTTTCAGTTCTAATATTGTGAATGACGTTCTTAAACAGTAGTTTCTTCCATTTTCCGTTTTTTGTATTTTTTAACCTGTAAAAGGGCTAACCTGTCTTTAATGTAAGTTGGGCTAATGTAACGGATATAAGCGGTAAATAACGATATCGGGACCGTAATCATGGCAGGCCAGCTCTGTCGTCATGACGGGTCATGTGGTGTGGTTTCATTTCAGCAACTAGACCTGAATTATTTTTAGACCTTAAGTTTATATCGTGCAAATAAAGCGAGAATGGGACCCGTGGTCATAGTAAGAAAACACTTTTGACCAGATTACGAGTCCCGAGATCTTCACACCTCCAATCCTATACCTTTATACCTAGGCTAAAATCATGCATGTATGAAATATACCCAAGATTACTAGAGACAAGTTTCATGAGATGACAATAGTCAACCGTAACATATGTGCAGTTATGGATGTTGATCATCAGTGCTGATGTTGCGTTATACATTGCATGTACTACCAAGGTGCGTTATTCATTAATATACAGCGCCAACTAGCGTTAAAAAAAAAACGGTATGAATACCAGTTTTCAAAACTGACACACTGATAGGGTAGGCCTGATATTGTGCCATATTGTGGATTTTGACGGGCCTTTTGACGCACCGTGGTAAAATGACGATGCGTCATCGGCGTGACTTAGATTTCGCCTACTTGATGGTTGTATAGTGGAGACACACACTATATCATCGATACCAACTGCGTCAAAACAAATGTGTCTGTAACATCATACCAGAACCTGATTTTTCATATTGTCTACTTGTATTAGAGGAACTGCACTGACCGGCCTACGTAGTTCAAAATCTCTGACCGACTGACCCTGTTAGAGCCCGCTACGCAATGTATAGTTTTCTTGTCACGCTGTTGGTCGGTTCTCACCGAAGCTGAAAAGAATAGTGAAGTACTCATATCAAAGATGAGTCTGATTTCCGTTCTCCTCTTTTCTCAGTCCGTCCAACAGAAGAAATTTCGAATGATTAGTCTGCTGCAGCCGAACCCATTTATTGAGTATCAATTTTGGCTTTATACTGCCCAAAGCTTGGAAACCAGGCTACTCAATTTAGTCGTTGCGCGGTCGGTCGTAGTCTAGGTTCTGAACGTATTTCATCAGCCCGAATTTGTATGTACACTGCGCGCGACGAAACTCCGCACAACGATATCGAGTGCTTGCGCGATCGCGCATATTTTCTCCGGGCTGGCAATTCTCGGCGATCGCGCGATCACTCGATATCGTTGCGCTGAGTTTCGTCGCGCGCTTTGTATACGAATTCGATCAGATAAAGTACGTCTAGAACCTAGACTAGGTCGGACGCTGTGATCATCTGCTCGCGTGTGGTGACGTCAGGAGACTGCCTTTTCTGGCCAGGTCATTCACCCAATCTTGTCAAGATATAAACCTCCAACGCGTTTCCTTCTGGGTTGCTGACGGATGTAATATTTCAAATCTGGGAAACATGATGCGCAACAACGCTGCACGAGTATTGGGAGGTGGAAGGAGGGAAGTGTGTGTGTGTGTGTGTGTGTGTGTGTGTGTGTGTATGTTTATAGAACTCACACCCACCCGATTCCCAAAAGGAACCGGGTACCTGAATTATACAGAATTGTGATCGATTACAACTTGACTTACGACTGAAATCAATCGGAACTATACCTTAGAGAGAGGGGATTAAACCTTTCAAAGACAAGACCAAAAGAAAACTAGAGGTATATATTTGAAGGTGTAACTTAAAACAGAAAAAGGATTTGATAACTGGAACCCGTTATAAAATGAACACTTTCAGAGATTTTATATCACACCCTCCTTGTCATAGAGAATCCGTTCCCTTCATAAACATTCCGTAGCATGCTTATTCCATTTCACAAAACGACATTTTGACGGAGACAGGATGGATCTTGATGATAATGATGACACATTGTTTCATAAAAACCGATGACCCTCCCAGATCTTCTAAGGTCAAGCGCAAGCCACGGCCGGAGATAAAGGTTTATCTTCTGCTTCCATAATGACAGAAACGGCGGAAAGTCGGAAACTGAACAAAAATGCAGGAGGAAATGGCATCTTATAGACAAAGCCCCTGACACTTCCCGTACAGAGACATATCTTCGAATCTCCAGTACCAATCATCATTCTGTCATGACAATCGATGTAATATAGATACGTTCCTTGAAGGAAGGTTCATGGACTTGCATGGTGAGAAATATACGATGTCTTGGCGGTATACCATTTGGGAGGTAGTCCTCAAACATGTCAAAAGGTCTTAAAAGGTAATCCTTAAAAGAGCTCCTCAGAGAGCGATCGAGAAAGACGAGAAAAAAGAAAATGCAGAGAAAGCGAGGGAAGCATTGTTTCGCTTAGTTCTGACACGAGCTGATAACAAAACGTGCAAGAGATGCGTTTTATTCATGTCATCTTCAAAAACGATGAACTCGGTCGAGTACGTCATTGATGACGAATAAGATTTCAAAAGACAGCTGAAGTGATCGTTGAACTTTCATTGATCTGTCGTTCAGGAAAATCCTGTACATTAAAGGGTTCTTTTGGTTTCGTATGTCGCTACATTGTACTTGATGTCGACATTTTATCCTTCTTTTGCCATTCAACATGTTCAATACTTGATTTGATGTAAACATGATGTAGAAGTCACCGATGTTCATGGTACCAGCATAACGTATCATCGGATGAAGTTGCTATTTATTATCACGTAGTGACAAAATCACTTGCACGCTTACTATTTCATGTATACCTCGGGCGTGTTACATAACGATTAATTGTAGGTCCCCAAATTAAACCAACCAACGTTTGATGTTAATTACAACTATGAACGGCAGCTTTGGTTGTGTTTAATATTGCATGAAATCACAACTTAACTTATATACTAGACCGCCTACGACCGTTAAAAAAAAATGAGATTATACTGGCAGGTAACTAATACTCAAAATAACGCCAGGAAAATAGGCCTCCATCACGAATATCCAATCCCTTCTTGGCTTGGTTCCAAGAACACGCTTGAGTATATGGATACTCATGATTGGTGATTTGCACACTTGTTAACAATTAACACAAGTTTGGAAGAGGTAACGGAGAACCAGGTAAAAAGCTGTCATTTTTTATGCTGGTCGGCATGAACAAGTATACAGTCGTGGGAAGTTACCAAGACACAAGACGCGGAGAAGGAAAGGCAGGCAGCCCAAGGTTTGTCATATTAATCCTCTGACTCAGACTATCAAGAAGCGGGTTAAGGATTTGAGCCCGACATTTGCCACTTCTGTTTTTGAGCAAAACATTTAATTGATATAGCTGCTCTGTACTGCCTATGATATAGAAGTAGGAGAGATTTGATGGTAAAATCCTTTAATCCAACGACTGCAGGGATGATAATACTAATGCATGGCCCCGGACAAAATATAGTTTACAATGAGGTTCCCTGTGGGAAAATTTACTGCATCATCTCAAAGCCACTAACTTATCATGCTTATACAGTCTCAAAATGGTGCAAACTATATGCACTATATCTCCTCTCTGACATCTTGATCTGCTAACCTTCCGAATTGCCTGTCCACTCACCAAACCACTGATCCCAGTCAAATTAGTAATTCTTTCATTCATACAATCTATTTCCAACATTACTTAATATCTTGCATGTTTATCGTCACTGGTGTACCATTGCATCATATGGCTTGAACCTCGGTCCATGCATATAGTTGACTTAACCACTACCCCCACACCATCTTCACTCTCCGAGGATTTGATCCCACAACCTTCAGAATTGTCTTTCCGATCACAAACCGCTGAGCCAAGACAAACAAGTAAACATTTGATTCTTTCACCCAATTTATTTCCTAAATAAATTGTGGAGGTGCCGGTTGTGTAGTGGTTGTGAACTGTGACTGAAGATCTCAAGGTCTGAGGTACAATCCCATATGCACCAAGTTCAATGGCACTTGTGTCCAGTTTTAAACCGCGGTATATTTTGTCCAGTTCAGCATGAAACATGATGCTTTTTAGCCTAAAGCTTCATGTTTCATGCTGAACTGGACAAAATATACCGCAGTTCAAAGGCTAAAGCATCAGGTTTCATGCTGAACTGGACAAAATATACCGCAATTTAAAGGCTAAAGCATCATGTTCCATGCTGAACTGGACAAAATATACTGCAGTTTAAAGGCTAAACTAAAGCATCATGTTTCATGCTGAACTGGACAAAATATACCATGGTTTAAAACTGTGGCTCCTTCACCTTGCCTTTCTTCCCTTTCCCTTTCCCTATGCCAATTCCTTTGAGCTGGAGTGTACATGGGTACCTGGAAGGAGATGCAAGAATGTGTGAATGACTTTGACCCAGCCGATATTGTGCAGGGGGCGAGGAATACCCCCAAGGGAGTAGAGATGGTGCAAATAATTATGTGTGCATGATATGTTCTTGCATCCAGCGACCAGGGATGTAGTTGTAACATCCCACTTAAAGGGCATATACTGTACTGGGAGGGCAAAAAAAAAGCCTTAAAAATGTAATTGCTAGCAATATTCTTGCCAATGGTCTTAAATTCATAAATTGTCCATTTTAGAAGCTTGCCTGAAATTTATTTGCCCTCAAATGATCCACATAATGGAGTAATTAATGATTAATGATCAAATCCTCAAAATGTTCGGGCCGAACATTTTGAAGATTTGTGATTTAATCACTCATTACTCCAAATGTAGATCATTTGAGGGCAAATAACTTTCAGCAAGCTTCTAAAATACACAATACATGAATTTAAGACCATTGGCAAGAAGATTGCTAACAAGTAGATTTTGAAGGCTTTTTTGCCCTCCCAGTACAGTATATGCCCTTTAATTCAGAAATGGGAAAGACCCTCTACACCAAAAAGAAATGTGCATGACCTAATTCATTGCATGTTTAACATTAATGTTGCACAGGTAATGTCATGAGGCTCGAACACAAGTCAACACACTTTAGGTGACTTAACAACTGACCTACAGCACGTCAATAATTAGCACAACGATTACATGAATCATAATTTCCTAAATAACCTAATTTCCTGCATGCCTGAGTGTTACATTGCATGACAATGCTGAACATATCTATTAATATCCCTGATATCCCCCTCTGGTCACAAATTAATATGACCATTTGGAATCTATCTCGGGTGACTATCATCTCAATGTGAGTACGTGTATATAAAATCATGTTTTCCTCAACTGGTAGCCTACTAAAAGCAGCTGTGAGATGCATGGACACAACCAAATCTGGGGAGAAGGAGCCAGAGGAGCCAGAATGGGATAAGAGCGTAGTCTGTGTTACCAGACATAGTTGTTAACCGGCTCAGTTGTGTCCATGCACCTCAGAGCCTAGTAACTCTACTAAACTGGTGGAAGCTAGCCTCCGATTGAGGCAATGAACAAAAATTACAGGGGGCTTCAGAAGATTGATCCCATACAATACCAAACAAAAAGAGCTCTATGAACAACAGTTACCCCGTCATGTCCTTATATGGGATAATGCTAAACATATTTCAGTGTGTTTGTTTTGGAGAATTAGGCTTCAAAGGAATCCACCACAAATATGTTTTTCTTTTTCATGGTTGGTGGCTGTGTGGAATGTGTGGACCCACTAGGTGTAAGCAAAATCTCATTATTAACTTTTTCATCAGTTTGTTAATTCTCATTTTTAATACAACCCTTTGGGGAAATAATTACAAGCGTGTGACCTGAACTCATCTCCATTCTAGTTAATGTAGATTAATATATGCAATCACAACTAAGTTTGGACAGATAGACTACATGTATGAAACTGTAAGTGCTTCTGTGAGCGATAGTCATCCTTTATGAACATTTTTACATGCCATTGTTACTCTTTGGCACAAATAATATACACGCATCTTGAAATATAGAGTAGCATTTTCAATTATCTCCAAAAGATCTATAAAGATTTTAAGCTTTCTAAATTTGCTAACTTTCTTTGAGCTATTGTCATATTTGCACCAGACATACACACAAATCCTGTACTGTTCAAGCTCCTACACCAGACACCAGTCTCATATGGTAAGACTTGACCCTAATATGACTGGGCCTTGAAAACCTCACTGGCTTACTTCCCATCTTCATGCCAATGGTGATAAAGAGACTTGCTTTACAGCGAGCTACCTTCAAGTATTTAAATCTAATCTCATGAACCTGCTATTCCAATCTTCAACATTCCAAATATTCACTGCACCACTAATCTACTCATCTTTGCTGGTAAAGTGCATAAATACAAAGGTCATAATTATTCAGACTAAAATCCCAGTTATGAAGACCTTCAAAAGTGTATAAAACAAACCAGAAAACACAAATCACTCTTGTTCACAGGCTTATGAAATGAGTTTGCAATTTTCATTGTTTTTACTGTATCCTTGACTCAAGGAAATTGCTCTTTTAGCAATGATTTATTATGAAAAGTATTGAAAAAGAAACATAAATATTTCTGCTAAATTACAGCCAGGGCTTTATTTATTACATAGTGAAATAGCTCCCTTCATATTATATCCTTGGAGAAATCATGCCAAAATCACTTACTGCACTGCACTGCATACAGTCAATGTGCAATCAATATGAAATGACATGCCAGTGAAAACAATCTAGGATGTGTATGTATGTGGCTCTTGGCAGGGATTTTTTTTTTCTAACTGGTCACAAATTTATGAGAGCCATTTTAGACTGGATTCCAGGCTGTTCAACATTTAAAATCTCAACTTCACCACATTTTCATACTAGGTTTCACCGTTTTAATAAAAAAAAAAAGACACTTTAAAAAATAACAACTTTAATCAAGCTCAAATGAACACATCATGAAATCAAAGGATGTCAAATTTTCTTAAAGCAGAGTTAGTAACATTTCATTGATAATTGTTCTTGTAATACTCCTTGGAATAGTTAATGAGATTTTCACTTTTGGACAAATTTTGACCTAAAAACTTGTATGTTTTCAGAACAAAACAATGACCATTGTTACATTTATAATGCATGATGCTTCTAGCAGAAAATAAGTTGTGGGTTGACACGTGTGTGATAAAATGGTCATTGTTGTGTTCTGAATTTACTGTATGAGTATCTGCTGCACACATATTCTTAGTTCCAAATTTCTTGAAAAGAGAAAATCTAATCAAATATTTGCAGGATTATTACAATAAAAGTAATTGATGAAATGTCACAAACCCTGCTTTAAAAAAAATGACATCCCGTGACCTTATGTACTGTCAATTTCAGCTTGATTTGAGTAATATCCTATTCTTAATTATTTTTCAAAAGTGTCAAAAGTTATGTTTGTTTAACACCTGGTATAGCCTGGGTGTAGAACTGACAAGACAAATTCTCCCAGGTCAGCCTGGGAAGTAGCCTGACTTCTTGGATGTTGGGACATTTCTGATCCCAGCTGACAAAGAGAGTCTAGTATTCCCAGAAACCTAAAACTAATCACTGTACCATTCTGATCTGTGGTTGTGTACTGTGACTGAAGATCTCAAGGTCCCATGTTCAGTCCCAACCATGGCACTTGTGTCCTTCAGCAAGATACTTTATCCACATTGCTGCTCTCCACCGAGGAGTATAAAAAGGTACCTGGTAGGAGGTGGATGATTATGTGAATGATCTTGACCCAGCGCCGATATCGTGCAGCGGGCAAGGAATACTCCACACGGAGTGGAGATGGTGCACATATGTGTGCATGATATGTTCTTGCATCCAGCGACCAGGGTTCACATTGTAACATACCTCTTAATTCAGTATCCGGACTGCGATGGGAAAGACCCTCTATACCTTTAAAAAAAAAATTAAAAAATTAATAGTCTACTGCAGCCAGACCCATTTATTGAATAGTTTGGTTTAGAAATTATGCCCAACAGTCTAGAACT
Source organism: Arbacia lixula (assembly GCA_963669155.1). Classification (NCBI taxonomy): domain Eukaryota; kingdom Metazoa; phylum Echinodermata; class Echinoidea; order Arbacioida; family Arbaciidae; genus Arbacia; species Arbacia lixula. Next base: position 14,559,335 of record OZ022586.1, on the reverse strand, counting down.
AGAAGGTGATTAGTCTACAACAGCCAGACCTTGTTCATTGCAGAGCTTGAATTAGAAAGTCCAAACAGCCTAAGAGCTAAGCTAGGAGAGTCCAGGTGATAAACTGTTTATACTGTACCCCCATGACATGCACAACAGAAGCCACTATAAATAACAAATAAGCCCCTGCAAAAAAAAAATTATTTTCTCATGCAGGATATGATGCAACATACTGTCTATCTACTGTATTTCCTGACATCAATTTTGGAAAGTGGCCTCCATTAAATAGTGTTTATTTTCAACTTGTGACTAACCTACATATAGTTACTTAACTGTGGAGAATATGTACATAGACACAACCAAGTCTGTTCACAGAAACATGTACATGTATGTCTGGTAACACAGACTACACCTTACTTGCTAGCATGGCCTCTCCTCAGCTAGCCTAGTTACTAGGTGGAGGAGATCAAGGTCACAAATGAGTTTGTTAACAACTATGTCTGGTAATAAAGACTAGGCCCTCTAATCCCTCTGGCTGCCCTGGATCCTTTTTTAGGGCCTAGTCTCTATTATCAGACATACAGTGGTTGTTAACAGAATAGTTAGGACCATGCATTCCTCAGCATAGTAACTAGGCTACTCCGCAGCAAGTGGGGGTGGTGAGGAGCCGCCTGCAAGTGGGTGTAGGGTGTAGCCTGTAGGTGTTACCAGACTTAGTTGTTACTTGGTTGTGTTTATACACTCTACAGTCCAGTAACTGGGCTACCCTGCGACATCCATTTGGTCTTTTCCAAGTTGGTCTACTCATCATTTTGTCTACAAGGAAAGCCCTAAAAGTAAAACTCAAACCAAAACCCTAAATGCTTTATTCCTTAGCATGATATTAAGCCCTAACCCTTATCGGTGCTCCTTACACTAACCTGGGGGTATTTCACCAAGCTGGGGGGGGCATTCCGAAAACAAACTTAGGAAAAATTTTATCTTTTTGTATTCCGAAAAGCCAACTTACAATAAAAGATAAAATGGGCTAGAGATAAATTTTTTATGTAAATGAGCCTCCAAGATAAGATTTTTATGCAAATGAGCTAAATCGGTATTCTGAAACGCACTTAGGAAAAAAAGTTAGGATAAAAGAAAAAACTGCTCCCAAGCAATTTTATCTCCAGACGTACGCGCCTAGGCCATAGTATTACGTGCAAAAATAATTCGCGCATTCAACTTTTTGCACATGTGCGCATCAAATGCAATAAGGTGCGGTGATAGACATTGATGCGCAATGTCCCTTTCAGTTTCATGACATCACAACATCAGCTTGATGGTGTTAATGTATGCAAAAGACATGAAAGGACATTTATTACTGGCTGCCTCTGGGATAGGAGCGCAGGGCATGCGCTCATTAATATTGGTTAAAATCTTCCTAAAATATTTTTCGGAATACCAAAGATAAAATATTTTAAAGACATTGTATCTTAGGGGAAAATTTTTATCTCTGTGGATTTTCGGAATACTCCCCCCCCCCCCCCCCCCCCCACCCAGCTCTTAAGGCTAAAAATGACAGTACGCACGACTGGTTACCCTTTCTTGTGCTAAATCACATTCTCAAATGATTTTGATTCCCATCAGCTGTAGTTGAAATCTGATCTTAATCAATTCAAATTCCTGTTGTTAACAAGTATCTAAACACAAATTATTTGTCAAGTTTGATTAGGATTGTTGGAAATTAACTCCCACTCCGTTAAACAGGAACAAATTGGGGTATCTGATTTAGCACAAGAATGGGTCACCAGTCGTGCGTAAAGTCGTTCTTAGCTAAAGAACAGCTTGGTGAAACACCCCCAAAACCCATAAATGTGTATCAACTTCTACTTGTAGATAACATGGGAATTGAACCACATGGAAATGGACCAAGAGACAGGTACCCCTGTGATTATAAAGACCAACATCTGGCAAAGGTCGTAATAACTTGGACAAATAGAACCCTGATACGCACTGTAAATAAATAAGTTTTGTGTATATAAAGTATCAAAATGATGTTTTAACCTGCTCCCAACAACTACAACATACAGGTACAAGCCAAATGTTATATAGAAGTATGTACTATATTAACCGTTAATGTGCCATTTTTATGTTGATTATTTCACTATCAATACACACAAATGCCATAGAGCAGCATTTTATCTGGCACTCTAAAGCTTAACACTATAGTATCTTCGGCCTTATGCCAGAAGTGCCTTAACTGTTTTGGGCCATTCCGAGATAATGGCGTTTAAAATTTTGGCCTCTCTGAAAATTTAAATTGTGTGGTCGTGTATTTGTTTTTGAAGTCAATTTCGATGAATGTGTTAAGTAATCAGGTTTTACATGATAGGTACCAAATTTGTTGTCAAATATTCAGAGGTTTTCATGCTATGTGCAGAAAACATGTTATAGGCGTTCTGGCATGCTGCTTGAATGTAGCGCACCTAGCTGTGCCAGAAGGGCCGTAACGCAGGCCCGCGCGTGATATCGTCCTTCTGGCATAAGGCCGTAACAATGTGATGCGCATGATAGGGGCCATCTGGCATACAGAAACTTGAACTACAGGCAATAAATTTATTATACACGAAGTTTCATTGTAATGCAACTGCATTGCAGGCAGTGAAAACTACATTTTGATATTGAATTTCAATAGCGACCAATTCGTAAGCATTTTATTAATCCATACATTAAAAATGAGCATCGCTTTTCATACTCGTATATCTGAATAACATTTTTTTTCCCACATTGCATTTTAATCATATTGGAGCTTAATAAAAGTTATTGAGCTCCAATATGATTAAAATGCAATATGGGAAAAAAAGTCTGTACGGGTATGAAAAGCGATGCTCATTTTTAATGTATGGATTAATAAAAATGCTAGCAAATAAGTATGTTGGTCAGATATTTTAGTGCCCACCAGTTTGGTACTTTGTAGTCAATAATGCTAGGAGGGTATGGGACCAATAGAACATTGGTAACAATGTTAGCCCTAGCTTCAGGTTGATAGCCATTTCTAAACTAACTAAACTCCTCAATAAAGGGGTCTGGCTATAGAAGACTCATCATTCTCAATTTCTGCTCCAGCTCACCGGATTAAGAAAAGAGAATGACATAGTGATTAGTCTTCAAACATTAGCAAAACAGTTTGATCAATGATGAAGTTCTAAATGTGCCATATGATTTGCAGACTTGTCAAAACAGTCATTCAATTAAGTTATGAATGTGCCATATATATGAGTTAAAGACTTGTCAAAAACAGTTCTGCTCATGAAATGTGGGAGGATTAAATGTGTTTACCATTATAATGAGGACTCAGAATCATGAAAGGATTATGTCCAACTTCATTTTGCACTAGAAAACTATGTTTAGCATGAGAGGCAATCTAACATGTACATTTATGTACACACAGTTTTAAAGTACTACACATGACATACTGAATCTGCATGTTGTATGTGTACTGTATGTTACAGTTTACTCTATGTGTGTCCACGCACTGTGTTGTTCAGTCCTTGGGTGTATGGAATGTTTCACAGTTTGATGTGTCTGCAACAGGGGCACTGCTGGTAAAGTGTATGATTAGTGGTACTTCAGCCTGCACAAGAGATACATCATGTACATGTTGTAAATTACTAGCCCATAAAATGGATGTTATTACTGCACCTTGTTTGTGATGTTTCTGAAGGTTTTTCAAACATTTTATGGAGGAAAATATTGAGACACAATATTTAGATGGTAAACAGGCCCAATTATGACTCACACTGTGCAGGTACAAAGTTTATGTACACATTTTACTCACAGATGGACACCATACCGGTAATAACAATGCTTACATACTAAATGCATAGTTACGTACAAAGTCTACATGTATATAGTATGCAAATTGTATGTTGCACTTTGCAAGGCAAAACGATCTATTGATCGCATTTTATTATTGTCATATCATCCGGTTAGGTCTTGTTTTGTGACAATGTGTACCCGGTACCCAAGAAACCATGTCCTTTACGGGGTTCTGAACTTCTGATGCCACCGCAGTAAACAAAGCGCTGTATTTGTCTTTAGAAGTTGAATAGGAATATCCATCCCACAAGTTATTTATAACCACTTCTTAGCAGTAATTTGCTAATGAATGCACTTACACTTGTACATGTACTGTAAGTGCATGTAGTAGTTAAGTGGTTAATTACAGATCTTAATCACAGCAAAACTGTTGAATCACTATCACTGGGGTGGGGATGATTTTTTATTTAGATATGATTGCAAACTGACAACCCAAAAGGAAAATGGAACTCCACTGATTAGGATGATTCTGGTACATGTAGTCCCACTTCTTCTTCTCTTTGACTGATGTGACATTAACTTTGTAGAATCGCACCTTCGCTAACAGACACGTACGGCACGCCTTGTCCTGCTATGTAGTGATAATGTGATTGAATATGTTTGCTGTACCGGTACTAATGGACCAAATACGTCAGCGATCAAATGAGTTTAATGCATTCATTTTTTGACTACCCTATCTTCACAACAACACAAAACAGAACATCATTGGAAGGGGGGGGGGGGGGGGGTAGGGGAATGATTCCGAACAGGCATCCTGAATTCAAACAAGAATGGGACCCACGGTAGTCTTTACCAGTAATAGCCCTTATCTCAATCATAGCATTTAATGACATTTTATGAGATTGATAATTTGCGACAGCACTGCATGACACAACGCGCCTTGTTCTGTCCGTGTAGTAATAATTGTGCTTGTATGTTTGCGGGAGTACATGCTAATGTGCAAAAGTGCTGAACAGTGCACACATCCACTATACGTTTCATGCATTTAATGACTACCCTATCTTCACAACAATACAAAGCAAAAATATCAATGAATAACAACAATTTTGGTAATGGAAAAAATCACATGAAATTTTCTAGAGCAAAAACTTAACTGCTGATGATTAAAAAAAACATGTAATGTTATGTCAGGAGACATCATATTCAGAACACATCACAAGACTGGTATCAGTTGAGGATACATTCTTTCATACACCGTTTATTGCGCTTTCTGGGAGTTGCATGTACATGTACATGTAACTCAATGTGTGGATGAGTATTCGAGTGTATACATGTACATGCAGTGTGTTGTGTAATATTGGCAATACACAATGCCTCACAGATCTGTGTGTGTCAAGATGCAATACATGAAAAAATATGATGAAAATTGAGTGTGGCAATCAAGTACAAGGAATGCACTGTGTACAGTAGGTCAGTTGTCTGTGAAAAGTACCAGATGGGGAATACTAGACATCAAATCACTAACTGGTCCCAATAGGTGTTGATAGAATGTGGGGAAATCATTACAGAAATTGTATTAATTCCTATAATTTTGGATGGAACAAAACAGTAACAAATAGATCAGTAATATTCCAAAAGTGTGACCGCCCCACCTCCCCCTCATGTATGTATTAGTATCACTTGCAATCCACACCTGAGGTCAAATATAGGTCTACTGCATTGTGCACAGTGAGTAGCATTAACTCCTCTTCTGCCAGGCAAATCTAATGCTGCCCCATTACTGGTCCAAAAACCTGACTGTGGCGCTTAAAGGGTTGGTAGTGTATACTATATCGACACTGTGGAGGTGTGCCCAAGATTTGTTTTGTGTTGGGGACACAAGTAATATGTTAGTATGTGTATCAGAAAGATATCGCGCCGTCACGGTGTAAGTCACACCAGTAAACGCTCGTCAAGGTGAGCTATACAATGGCCAAAAAGGGTCTGAAAAATACATGTATTATTTTTGCACTGTAAGTATGCATTGTCGTCTGCTTTACACCTCCAGCCTTAAAGGGAATATACTGTACTGGGAAGACAAAAATTCCTTAAAAATGTGATCGTGAGCAATCTTCTTGCCAATGGTCTAAAATTCATGTATTGTCCATTTTAGAAACTTGTTGAAACTTACATGTATTTGCTCTCAAATTATCCACATTTGGAGTTAATATTGATTTAATCACAAATCCTCGAAATGTTTGGCCCGAACAAATTGAGGATTTGTGATTTAATCACTTATTACCCAAAATGTGGATCATTTGAGGGCAAATAACTTCCAGCAAGCTTCTTAAATAGACAATACATGAAGTTAAGACCATTGGCAAGAAGATTGCTCACGATCCCATTTTGAAGGCATTTTTGTCTTCCCAGTACAGCATATTCCCTTTAAGCTAAGCCTCTCTTAACATCATAAAATGCAGAAGGAGCGAAATAGTATGCAGGTTTATGAATAGAGTTGAGGGCTTGTCATCGTGAACGAATGTTCATGGGTGCACACTCCCCGCGTTCACACGGTCCCCCGAGTCGCGGGGGCAGTCAGGAGAGATACTTATCTTTTTACGACCGACCGTCCACACGAGTATCGACTTCCCCCGTTCCACGGGGGCGATCCGTGGGGCGATCGTGTACAGGACTATTCTACGGTCACCGTACGCGGCGCTGTAACGCCTGTAACGGCACGCCCTACTTGCACTTTGCGCGCCAATTTCGGTCTGCTACTGATCGCTATTATAAATGTGTACGCCAGGCCCTATAGAAACGGTGCGTACTACGCTAAACATGCACAGCTAGCAAGCTCGCGCTATAGCTCGAGCCAGCTTGTTTTTTGCATGCTATGTACGTATGCGTGTATATACGATTTTGGAGTCCGCTCACGTTGGAACCAGTTTTCTTTCTTTGTTCTTGAATTTCATGTATATTGATTACACAAATTATACAGCTCACAATAATTACTACAACGTACCGGCACCGTACAGATGAGATAGTTTACAAAAGCTACGATAAAATAAGTGGATGGATGCAGGATCAACATTGCAATTCAGCATGCATGTTATATGCACACACAGTAGTACAGTACTTGTATACATGTATGTATACATATATACATGTACAGAGCGAATGTTTACGTTACTTGTGCGATGTGACCACTGAACTATACCACTACGTATAGTTCAGTGGATGTGACACGGCGGTAGTAGTTCTACCGATCGGCATTTCGCGCATGCGCACATTCAGTGAAAACAGCTGTGTGCTATCAATTACGCGTCCAAGGTCGCTCTCCCCTCCGAAACTCTCCCCCGAACCCCTCAGCCGTCGAGGGGGAGAGGGGACTTCTCTCCCCGACCGTTCACACGAGAGAGTTCGAGGGGGAAACCCCGCGTCGCGGGGGAAACCCCGCGACAAGGGGGACCGTGTGAACGCGGTGAAAGTTATCACGCTGTGCATTGTACATGCACCTCGCATGTATCCACATGCTCATGTCTATCAGTGTGTGGCAGTGGGTTCTTTATGACGTTAAGGGGGCAAATTTCAAAATGTTTAGTGTGTCAAACAGATGAAAATGCATGGGGTGTCAGTCTCCTGGGTCACTATATACTATTGTTAGCTACACAAAAGTAATGGTTATGACAACATATCCATGAACTAGCTCATGTGTACCCTAGACGTTCACAGGGACAGTATGTAAAAGATGTGACCTGCACTTAGATCCTGACCAATCAAATCTTGCGTTACAAAACACTGCTTGGTGCACGCACAAGATTACAGTGCTGGGGGAAAAAGGAGCATAAATTCCCACCGTCCTGGTGTCTGCAGCACAAGAATCATCCATGGGAACACCGTGACGGTGTAAAAAAAAATGTACCATGATACCAGCCAATGGCCTTTTTAGCTTTACTGCTGTTGTTACATGATACACGAGCAGTGAATCAGCACCCTGTTGCATATCACATCAATAGTTACAAATTACCATAAATTGTAACAACCGTGGACGTAGACAAAGGGCTTTCAGCTTTACTGCTACTTCTAAATGAGTGGTAAAAATATATCTAAATCAGCACCCTGTTGCATATCATTTCAATAATCATAACTTATCATAACTTGTAACTACCTTGTTAGTAGCCAATGGGCTTTCAGCTTTACTACTTCTTCTAAATGAGTGGTAAACATATATCGCAATCAGCACCCCGTTTTGTTGCATATAAAACCGTGGTAGCAGCCAATGAGCATTCAGCTTTACTGCTGTTGCCGAGAAGTTACATTAGTCAAATACATGTACATCAATACTTTATAAATACAGCATGGCCCCGCAGGCAAATCATGATGTACACATTGTGTGTGTCTTTTCTAAGCAGCAAGCTTTCCCAATAAGAATCAGCCAGAACCTGGGCTATTTATTGTTTACTGATGTGTGTGTGCACACCAGCATTCTGACACACATACAGACACACAAACAGACATATGTCGGTGTGAGTCAATGCAGGCCTCCAGAGTCCTGACTCATTTCAGGATGACAAAAAAGCCCGGTCAGGTTCTCTACAAGCACGCCAAGTATCATAAGCCCTTTTCTCACTAGGATTTCTTAACCCCATATTAACGTTAGTCCTGTACTATCCCTAACCCTGGACTTTCCTTAGCCCCTTTTCTCACTGGCAATTTTAGTCCTGTACTATCAAAGAAACCGGAGCTAAGAATAATCACTCCTGTTCTCACTTGCTTTCGTTAACCCCAGACTTTCTAGGTATTGAATATTCATGACTACCTTGCCTCGTATTGGTTGCAGTACGATCTGTTTTCGTCGCCTTCCTTAACCCCGGCCTATTTTTTTGTGTGTTCTCACTGGCTTTCTTAGTACCGCAATTGCGGTGCTAACCCTACCAAATTGAGGTGCCAGGTTGTCCCAAACTGTCGGTGGGGCTAGCTGCGCGTCCATATATTGTCTCCTGTATGATTCCATAAATTCCCATTTTCTTTTTTTTTTTTATTGAGGAATAAATCTTTTTCATAGAGGTACGTGTGTGCATAAAAATGGTTTCTTATCAAATCCAATGCATGTAGGTAAAATATATCTCCTTTTGAAAAATTGAAATTTTCAACAACAAAAAAATTGTACACAACTTATAGCAGAGTAGATGTACACTGTACTCTATAGGTTGCATACAAAAAATTTTTTGTACATTTCTACAAAATTGATGCCCTAATATATGATACTGTACATGTACCCTGTACACAGTTTTACTAGGTCACACAACATATCTTGGCCTTTGCAAAGATAATTGCTTTCTTCCAACTAGATCATTATTGAATACTGCCTAGGGGGTGGGGTAGTAGAAGAACGTAATGGAAACAGGATTTCTAGTAGCAACTATTCCATTACCATGACAACAAATCCAAGGAGAGATTGTGCATATTTAGACAATTGATTATGGGAGGCATTTTCTACAGTATCGAGAGAGCACTTAAAATGCATTGTATTTGTCTGTACAAATGAAAACATCCCAATTGAATTACCAACTAGTACAGAATACAGAGAGTGATGAATGATAATATAAAGCAGTTAAGAGTGGTACACATCTTTCTCTCTCTCTCTCTCTCTCTCTCTCTTTCTCTCTCTTTCTATCTCTCACTCTATCCTGTTTTTATTAGGTAATCAATAGGTTTTCATACAAATATACTTTCAAGCTTTTGCTTGTTATATGACAACCCTTCTGCTTGATTTTTCCTTCATTTTTGTACAATGGATTATATAGATGTACTTTGGGCTTTTATTATATCAAGCTTCAGCTAATTAATGAATACACTGTAGCTCATTATTTTTATTTCATTAATTTTTGTTCATGTTCTAGAATATCTGTACTATGTACAAATTGACACATTGTATTCTCATTTGATGTATTGGAAATTAAGCAGAAAATAAATTAATTACATCAAATCAATCAAATATCATACACTGACACTACAATGGGTTTATATTTGTAAAGCTCTTTCCTTGTGAAAGAAAGAAATACTGCATACACTTGCTTAAAAGCTCTTAATTAATGTGGTTTGACCAAATGGAGCAGGCTAAATCCCTTTTCTTCATACTAAGCCTCCCTCAGTCCCACATGCAATAACGTGTGTATTTCACAAGTGACTGTCAGTGAAGAAAAGCAAAGAGGGTTCAGGGTGATTTATCCCCAGCAAAGGAAAAAGAAGGCTCTGCAAAAAGGCTGCAAATGACAAACGAGCCTCTGTAAAATAAATCCTCACATGCATTTATTTCAAGGCATTTGTTCCATTAGGCTGAGTATGTAACCCCCATAAGTGCCCTTTTGCTGGAGTTTCCCTACTGACTATCATTGTGTAATACTGAAAGAGTTATCCAATTAATCATAAAAAAATAATAATTCCTTCATAATATATGAGCTTGTCTTAGAATCACTAAACTAATCACATAAATCTCTCTTCTGCCACTGATGAAGAATTTGAGCAGCATTTGAAATATTTTTCTGAGGTCTCCAATGAGCAGATGGTATTAGGAGCACAGGTTCACAACAGGTGCAATGATTAGCTGTATCTCAGTTCTGGGACAGACAGAGATTAGAAGATTGTATCCCTCCAGCAAGAACAAAGAGCTTAAACCATGCATTAAGTTCAACACTGCCTATGACTCATGTTGCTGCTAGATGTCTACAATGTAGTCATTCAAGATTCAAGTCCTTCATTCAAGAATGATTGGAATCTCCAGCATTGAGTCAGAATTGGTTTTCTGTATGGTTACGGAGCTTTAAAGGAACTGTATTGGGAAGACAAAAAGAGCCTTCAAAAGGTGATGGTGAGCAATCCTCTTGCCAATGAACTTAAATTCATGTATTGTCCATTTTTGAAAGTTGCTGAAAGTTATTTGCCGTCAAATGATCCACATTTGGAGTAATTAGTAATTAAATCATAAATTATAGAAATGTTTGGCCCAAGCAATTTGAGGATTTGTGATTGAATCACTAATTACTCCAAATGTGGATCATTTGAGGGCAAAACACTTACAGCAAGTTTCTAGAATGGACAATACATGAATTTAAGACCATTGGCAACGAGATTGCTCACAATCACCTTTTAGAGGTGTGTTTGTCTTCCAAGTTCAGTATATTGGAATCTCCAGCATTGTGTCAGGATTAGTTTGGGATATGGTTATGGAGCTTTAACAAAATTAACTAGGTCCACTGAATCACAGGTGAATGCCAACTCCATTTTCATTAGCCTAGGTACTAGGCTGTGAGGTGCATGGACACAACCCAGTCTGTTAACAACTACATCTGGTAACACAGACTATGCCCTCATGACGTCATAGCTCCTCTGGCTTCTTCTCGGAGAGGAGGAGTGAGGATGGAATTGGGGCATAGTCTGTGCAGGGATGTGTTAGGAAAGGATATGAAACAACATTCTTTCTTTGAGCCCATGCGTGGCACCGCCGAAAAATTGCGTGGTCTCAGCATGTGCTTTTCACGTGTTTTAACAATAACGAACACGATTGCCTAGCAACGGTTTCTCAGAGAGAACAAAAGAAATGTAGAGTCTTATTTCGCTTGTCCACTTCTGTTGGATTGCATCAATACTTTTGTGAGGAAAAGAGATATCAGCGAACAAAAATTAACAGTTTTTTAAAGTAAAATATCTCATTTGCACGCAAATTCACGCAAACTCTGTTAATGAAAGTAAGCAGCTTAATATATGATTTTGATAATGATTGAATCCGACATTTCCGGAAATCTCCGGAAAGTGAAGAAATTTGTTAATTATGTAAGTAAGAATATTATCTTATATCTCCGTTTGTGCATCATTCAACAATTATTTAGAAGAAAAACGAATACAGGATCTTTAGAGGTGTTGCCCCTTAACTTTCTTGAAAATTGCAAAAAAATGTGATAAGAAACACAGCTTCGAGAAACAAAACAGGCAATTAAAGATACTGCTTTCCAAGTTGACGAGTAGCAAAATGACGGTGCCGCGCATGGGACTTCAAAGCATTGCAGTGATTGTGGAATGCTTTTGACATTCATTAGCACGCTTTAGTATCCATACAGATGTTTGAATATATTATGGTTGAGTTGTCCCTCCTTCCTAACACATCCCTGGTCTGTGTTACCATACATGTAGTTGTGGGTTGTGACCATGCACCTCACAGCCTAGTACCTTCATGTAGGCTACATTATCATCAGCAGCACTGCTCAGCCTGTGCCTTGAAAATGAGGTTAGCGTACCTAACATGTCACCAGCTGTGTACTGGACAGGTGAAAAAATATATTTACAATGTAGATCGAGTGTACTCTTTGTAATGTCAGTAAGGTGCTGAAAACAAGACCCCTTGGAATAGGAAGGACTTACACTACAGCTCAAAGGAATTGGCATTGGGTAAAGGGAAAGGAAAGAAAGGAGCCGCAGTTTTAAACTGTGGAATATTTAGTCCAGTTCAGCATGAAACACGATGCTTTAGCCTAAAAAGAATCATGATTCATGCTGAACTGGACAAAATATACCATGGTTTGAAACTGCGGCTCTTTCCCTTTCTTCCCTTTCCCTTTACCTGATGCTAATTCCTTTGAGCTGTAGTGTATGTGAGTTTTACTGGAAAATGAGTGCAGCCAAGCTGGCACATTATTATACACAGAGCTACTAACATTGGAATTCAATAATCAGGGAGATTTGGGAATATTTCAACAAAAATCAGGCAGATACTATGTCTATCAAATGCATTCAACCTACATCAATCTTTCAATGATTAAGGAGATTGAGTGATGTGATGGAATGCAATGCAGTAATATTGGTCTACATTCAGGGGATTGACTGTGAAATCTGGGAGAATTGGCAGCTCTGCACATTGTAATTAGAACATACATGTACTGAACATGTGTGACACGACACATCTTAAGGTTAATGAAATCCGTCATTGGGGACCCAGAGGGAAAAGCATTTTTTACAGGGGCTCCTTTCAAAGCTTAACAACACGGGATGAACACATTGAGCTTCACATGAAGTTTGATGTACCGGTATATACATTGTACTCTGTGAGAAATGTCAAGTGTTCACAGCAGGGGCTCTTTTCTGCATTGGGAAGGGAGGGGGGGCTACCAGTATGTTGGTTTGAGCAGTCACTGGTACCTGCACCTGTACTTTGTGCAAGGAGCTCTATGAACAAGATTGAGTAATACATCCATACAATGTAGAAACAAAATCTTCCAAAGTTCCAAGAAATTCAATTACTTTCAAGTACTTCATTTAGTTGTTAAGCAAGTGACTTAAGCTCTTCTGTGTTGTAACTTGTACCAACCTATTTAAAAGACAATACAGTTAAATTACAAAGGAGCACTTAATGTGCTAAATGACACAACAAACAGGATGTGGTTAGGGAGGGGGCTGGTAGGACTCAAATAGAGGCCCCCATCCCCAAAGTTTCTTTTGTGCAATTTCTTACTGACTATACACTATCCTTTTGAGGAACACCTCTCAGGAGGACCTTTTCATCAATGCCTGTCCTTTATTCGAACGTCTCTCCTAGTCATGAATGCTTATCCTAATACATGTAAATGCATGCGTGTCCTTTTCCTGAAGATGTTTTTTTATGATCTTACACTGAATAGAGTGATATTGTCTGCAATGTGAATTACATGCAAAGGGAGTAAAGTCCAAGACCAAAATCAAAAAGCACAGTATGCATTGCATTATAATGCAAGTTTACACAGTACATTAAGGATGTACGTGCTTAGACATGTGTAGACACCATAAAATTATGCACATGACATCATGTGCTTTATTTAGTCTACATGGATGCCACTTGCTAGGCAACTTGCTTGGTTATAGGTATATGACCCCTGAGCACTGCATATAGAATGTATAATGCACTACATGTGCACTATCTCCACTCCCTGAGGAGTATTCTTTGCATGCTGCACGATATCAGCACTGGGTCAAGATCCTACCAGACAAGCTACCCCTCTACACTCTTGGGTAGTGAGCAGCAATGTGGATAAAGTATTTTGCTGAAGGTGGCAAGTTGCATATAGTGGAGACTGACCAAGGAACCTTGAGATCTTCAGTCACAGTTCCAATTCCAAACCACTTTACCACCACACTTCCACAAGTTACTCATGTTAGTCTAAATGTACTGTCTGACAAATGCACATCAAATACAAATATGCAAGTTTTGGGCCACACCCTCTCTCAGAGAATGGAAGAAACATGAAAGGGCTTTTCAGGGCTATCCAGGGACCTTGCATGCATTGCAATGTACTTCATACATGTACATGTGTCTTGTACTATTTTTGGCAGGGAAAAGCAGGAAAAAGGAAAGTTACTAAACGATGATAAGTTCTTCTTTTCCTCCATCTTCTATTCTTTTCTTTACATTTCTCTACCAACACCCCCCCCCCCACCCACCCACACACACACACACACACACACACAAACATCCTTATTTTTTCCCACATTGTTTGCACATTAATAAAATCCACAATATACCTGTAGTGCATCTTCACCAAAATAAGAAGACCAAGGTACACTTGTACATAAGAGGTCTAATCAGGGATACTGTTACAGAAGGATGTGACTCAACCTTCTTTCTTTGAACCCATGCTCCATGCCGCCGAACAGTTACAGTATGTGTTTTTCAGGTGTTTTGAGAAATTACGATCATGACTGAGTGGCAACGGCTTCTTAGAGAAAACAAAAAAAAAATGTAGAGTCTCATTTCGCTTGTCTGCACTGGTAGTGGCATCAATACCTCAATGAGCATAACAGATATAACCAAACAAAAATAAACAAGTTTTTCAAGTAAAATATCTCAGCTGCATGCAAACGCTGTTAGTGAAAAAAACACAGCTTAAGTCACACAATGAATGAATTCCACAAATGCACAAAATGTAGGAAAGTGAAGAAAGTGGTTACTTTTGTAAGAAAAAAATTTAAAGCCATTAAAACCTGTGTTGTACAATGTAGCTGAGAGTTGCGGTGCATGAACAGTTTAGTTTTTGCGATTTTGCTACAAAACCGCTCTAAAATCACAGGTAAACCTCACTAACCCTAACCCTATTCTTATCCGTACCTGAACAGTAACCTAACTTTGTTGAGTTCAAGTTGTTAATTCATCAAAGAACCCATCAAAATGCTTCAAAATTAGAAAAATCACTGTCCGATGAGTACAGTATGAAATATACCCAATTATTTCTCTCCAAGTTGACATCAGCTAAATGTCAGTGCTGAGCATGGGACATCAAAGCATTGTCATGAATGTGGAACGCTTTAGAAATTCATTAGCACGTTTTATATAGTAGGTATGCAGACATTCGAATATCATGCTTGAATTTCTTCTCTCTAAAACCTACCAGGCAAGTGTTTCATCACGCTGTCCTTAAGCGACGGACGACTTTGCTTTACGCAAGACTGGTGACCTGTTCTTGTACTAAATCAGATTCTCGGTCAATGATTTGGATTCACATCAGCAAGTTGAAATCTGATCTTTGTAAATCAAAAGTCTTGTTGTTGACAAGCATAATTAGGATTTTTCAAATTTGATTAGGATTGTTGAGAGCTACATGTAACTCACACAATGACAAAAACAAGAATGTACTATTGGCATGTTGGGGCATATCATTCAGTACAAGAACTGGTCATCAATTAAAAGTCCTTCATAGCTCAAAGGGCTACTAAATTAGACAAATAAGTTCCTACTAATCTACATGTATGTAAAATCATCCACTGAAAACGAATTTTACATTTGTTTGTCGCAATTAAGTCTCAGTTTGAACAGCGTGAATAAATTATTTCACGCCGTTGGCATTTATGGTATTTTGACTTCTCTGACGTCACTGGGGGCGTGTGTTTTTCCGTCAATTTTCGTGATTTTCCTCAAAAATTGAGACTTCATTGCCGCAAACGAATGTGAAATCCGATTTTAGTGGACAATTATACATAGATGAATGGAACTTCTTTTTCAAATTTAATAACCCTTTAAGAACAGCTTGGTGAGCCCCCCCCCCCCCCCCCCCGGTCAAAATTGATATCATTACGAAACACTGAAATTGCAATGACAGATCAGAGCAGGCCCCCGTAGCTAGCTGAGCAGGCCACTGCCTGACGAGATATCGCTAGCACACCTAAGATTGTCACACGCCTTCATCGGGCCTCTAGCCCACCAGTGAATGGAGAAACTCCGTAATTTGTCAGCAGCTCTACGTTAATCAAATAAATTAGTCTATTTTTACTTACCGGCTAAAATTGTTACTTTACTAGGTGAGTTCTGGCTCTGCACTTTTCAATTCTCCAATAATCGTGAAATCTATATCATCGTTCACAAACTAAATTTCAGATCACCATACTTCATCCAGTTAGAATTTGGTCTAGACGAGTCAGCTCTTTCATTTCTTGATCTTCGATCGTCGTCACTTGTATTGCAGTATAGAGCGCTCGTGCTTACGCATCCCCGAGGTAATCGAAATGTACATGTTCGGAGCTTCTTACGGAACGCACGCGCATGTTACGTGTAGGTATACACGCCACTGACTCGAATGGTACCAAACAAGATACACACTAAAAGCAATTCTCAGCTGAAAAAACTAGCAAAATTTTCTCGTGTTATTATGTTAACGTTTTCACAGAAAACAGAAAAAAAAGATCATTCAAGTGTCTTAAATAATACAATTAGAATTGGACCTACATATACACGTAGTGGTAGGATAGTGAAACATCCGGTTTTAGTCAACTTGTAAATAATGTGTATTAGAAATGTTACCATCTATTTTATATATTCTCACTAGTCAATTGTATTCATGTTTAGTTACATTCTTCATGCCTGTAATTTCGTACATTATATGATTATTTGCTGTTGTTCTGTGAAATTAACTATGTAGTATGCTCATGAATTGTATTCGCAAGTCTGTTAAACATTATATTGTTATTTATGTTTGTTTGTACTCTCATACCCCGAGAGGGGGTCTTTAGAGTCAATAAAATTCTACAAATTCTACAAATTCTACAATTCTACCCAGCAATAAACATTGTCAAGGTGCAGTTTGTGAAATATGGCAATGACGTAGGACCAGGGGGATCCCCCCTTCCTTAGTAAAATAATAATAATAATAATAATAATCATAACCAAGAGCATGCATTATGTACAAAAAGACGACGTTTCTTGCATCACGTATTATTGTCCAAGTTCAATAGTTCAAGTTTCTTTCAAAGCGTATTGTTTACATCAACAAAAAGAAAAAAAAAGAGCCGAGCAGTATTTTAGCCAATTGAGGTTTTTGAACTCATAAAACAAGTGTCAGATCTTCTGCCCCACAAACATCATGCAATAGGTTATTCATGCAAGAAATTAAGTGTGTTTAATACAAGCATCATGAAAGAAACATATCAGTGAAGGTTTGATGAAAAGCCGTGAACGGATAAGAAAGTTTTATTTTTGAATTTTCAATTCTGTGGTGTCACGTGCGAAGTGCTCTCCCAATTGTTGTGTTCAATTTATTTTGAAAATGTCGATTTTCTCAAAAGGATATGCATCATTTTATCTGCGCATTTGATATATCATTAGAAATCCGTTTTTACACACATATATTTACACAAATTTCAAAAGATCACAACTTTCTTACACTTTGACGGATTTTCGTCAAACCTTCACTGATATAATTCTTTCATGTTTCTGCTTTTATTAAAATCAACTTAATTTTAGGGTGGACAATCCCTTTATCTCCCTACATATCATTCCATACTACTAGTATTGAATACTTGTGCGGTGTCATTATGGGGTAAACAGAATGCAAAAATATTATTGGTTCAAAAGCCTTAACTCTCCAACAGAACACAATTCACAAATTTCTGCTTAACAAATTTGAACTTAATATTTGCCCTGTCAAGTGTGGTGCCCAACACGATTCCATTCGAGGTTCATGTCTGTGTCTTGAATTTCAAATCTGTTATATATTTTGCGTTCTGATGACATAGTAACACCTCGATCTAGATTAATACATTTCAAACCTGACTAATTAATGAATTACCCTATATTATCATTTCAATGTTGGTTCAAGAAAATTACTTTTGATTTAATTTAACCATTATTGATGGGGGAATACTTAAACGGCGAAAAAAGCAATGTATGGTAATGGCCTTTACTGGGTTGAAAGGTTCAAATGATTGAGATTTTCAAATTAAAAATGCTGCAATCCAAGTTTCAAGTGGAACATGGATCTTCTCCGGCTTAAATCACATTAAAAATGTTTATTATGTTTTAAATACTTCTGTCCTTCTCTCTTGTCCTACTCTACCTGTATCTCTTACTGAAACTGTATGAGCATGCGAAAAACGCCCAAAAATCCATGATAGTCCAGCCTACATTTCTCAACTTCGCACGAACGCACATCATCTTGCACAAACATGCCTATTTTTTTTTTTCTAAACCATGCAGCAGCAGCAGCAGTAGCAGCAGCAGCAGGTACGTCTAACCAATATTTCGAACTACGGAACATACATTCAGTTCAAAGAAGAGTACTGCCTAACTTTGTTTATTTCTATCTTTGTTTCTCTGACTTTTCTGCTCTTATTCAATCCACGAGTTATTATGATGGTCCTTTTCCCATTTATGGAAATTTCTAATTTGTAACACCGGGTTCCAACAATGAACGTTTGATGTTTAAAATGAAATTGTCATAATCATAGCGGTATGTCTAAAGACCCACCATAATTGCCAATTCCGTGTGAAGTCCTTAAACGACATTTTTTTTTCATAAAGGCCTACTCGAGTTTTGCACTAGGCCTAGTCAAGAGCAAACCCTTTTGGCAAGAGGGATTCATCATACATTAACAGATGTAAAATAAGCACAGTTAGACATCGTCGTGCGTTTCTTCTTAGTAGAAATATTATGTAGACTTTATCTTGAACAAATTTTCATGTACGTTTCTTCTTTGTGGTGCACTTGCAGATTTCTGTAATGAATATAAACTACATTATGTTTTTTTTTTTTTTTGATAGGGTCGTTCCCATTTCGATGTCTGCAGATTGAATTAGGAGGGAAACTTGTGCCGTATAGTGTGGTACATTGTGGCATTATGGGCAAGCTGGCATACACTATGTAGGTCTGTGTCGTGATATTTGAATGTCTCCCTCTCCCGGTATGATACTGCAGAAGAAATTGAAGATGCTGCAAATCGTGGGAAGGGAAAAGTGCATCTGGATTTATTATCGCATTTAAACACAATTATGTCTTCTTCTATTGCCAGACTTCAACTCACTCTTGCTGTCATCAAACCAGATGTTGTAGCACATCCCTTCAAATTCAAGGTAAATCTGTGAAAAAGTTAAAGGAATAATTAATGCGCTGTCGGTTCCACTTCTGTTCATACCTGCAACTCGAGGTGGAGACGTGTTACTGCTCCCCCGGAGTTGTGGCGGGCTGTGTGCTCAAAGTCCGCTCGGCTGTGACTTGCACGGCAATGTGTTCAGGGTGTTTGTAATGAAACATGGCCGGGTTTCAATGACAATGGCTTTTTACTCCTAGCCTGCCTAGTACGCTTGCCTGGTGAATTTGTATAAATCCCCCCAGACGTCTTCATCGGACACTTGTATTTTATACTGAGTGTGTTCTGAATAGCTATTGTCTGAAACTCATGTTGACTGTTGTGTATATTTTGAGAGTTGCAATCAAAAAGTCTGTAGATCTGTACATGGTGAGTTTTAACTAACAGAAATATATATTTTTCTAATGAACAGGCAATCAAATCTAAAGGAAGAATCACATATTATACTCACTATACCCAAACCTTATATTACAGTAACACTAGACATAAGATCATTGAGCATAACCTGTGATAGAAACCATCAAACTGAGGAGAATTTCTGTTCAAAGTATGAATCAATCTATCCTAGCTTAGGCTTAGGCCTGATTAAATGTTCTGTGTAAGCTTATGCAGTGTGTACAATAATGTTTCATCTTGCAGGCCGTTAGAGAGCTGATTCTGGAGAATAATTTCTTGGTCGTTCGCTCCAAAATTCTGCGATGGTCGAGGCCTGAGGCTGAGAGGTTCTATGCTGAGCATCGAGGTAAGAGAGGGGAATGCCAATACACAGAAGAAATGCCGAAAAGAGTCGCCTTTAGGATAAATAACAAAAGAGCTGCTGCAAAAAGTGTGATATTTCTCAATGGTTTAGTATTAACACATGGTTTAGTTTTTTAGTTTTAAGACATCTTATGACCATTTTGTCTAATTCATAGATTCATAGACATTTACTCTGGATGTTGGGAAGGTCCAAATTCAATCAGTTTCATAAACGTAGACTTGTTTTAAACTTAAAGTGAAAAGTAATCCTCTTGAGCTTACACTCTGACATTACCCAGCATGCACTTTACATCCAGAAAGCACCAATGCATATAGATCCTTCTCTACAGAGAGAAATATCTCGTTTCACTTTTAAGGGTAGTCAACATCAGTTGCTTTCCCTTTCCCTATGCCAATTCCTTTGAGCTATAGTGTAGGTATCAACATTAATTTACCATTGAAAGATATTCTTTGTATGTTTTCTGTTTTGTTTGTTATGATGGTTGTTTATAACTGTATTTGATTTTACACCACATTTTTGTTTTACTCGGAATATAGGAATGTGTGAAATGAAATAAAGATCATTTACCATAGACCCCTTAATCCATGTGTTGATATGTTTTAACTCCCAGGGAAGTTTTTCTACAATCGTCTGGTTGGGTTCATGACGAGCGGGCCGATGTGTGCCCAGATTCTGGCTGCAGAAGATGCGATAACACGTTGGAGGAAGCTCATGGGGCCAACTAAGACATTCAGGTACCAACTACACCTTACCAAACCGGATATTGACTTAAATAAGCAGCTACAGTGAAACCTGCCACTCAAGGGAAACAAGGAATATGGCCTTTATGTACAGGTTACTTTATTTCATATTTCATTGAGAAACCTTACTCTAGAGAAACAACAAATTTGTTTTTCATAGGTAGGTCATCTTTCGATACATATGGTCACTAAAGCATATTTCACTGTCAATTGGATACACTACAGCTCAAAGGAATTAGCATAGGGAAAGGGAAATGGAAGGAGCAGTAGTTTTAAACCATGGTATATTTTGTCTAGTTCAGCATGAAACACGATGTTTTAGCCTAAAAAGCATCATGTTTCATGCTGAACTGGACAAAATATACCGCGGTTCAAAACTGCGGCTTCTTCCCTTTCCCTTTCCCTATGCCGATTCCTTTAAGCTGTTGTGTAGGTAATCTTTCTGTACAGATGGTTACGAAAGCATGTTTCACTGTGGATTGGATATATGCTGTATCCTAGAATAGTTGTTTCCAATGTCTCAGTCACAGCGCTAATTTCCCTAGCCACTTGGAAGATTCCTCTTATTTTCTATGACATGCAATGTACCGGTACAGTGTAATGCACTGTTTTGTTGTTATCATTTTTTTTTTGGGGGGGGGGGGGGGGGGGAGGGGGGCAAAAGATGGGGGTTTTCTCATATGTCACATGAAATCCGCTGTGACGAAAACCATGTAAGAGCTTGTTCTGATGATTATAAAAGCACTCTTTGTTTCCATCTTGTGATTCAGGGCACGGCACATAGAACCAGACTCTATTAGAGCGCTGCATGGCTTGACTGACACAAGGAATGCAACGCATGGATCAGGTACGATCAACGATGTTAAGTAATGACTTCAGTATGCTTCCACTCTTTTTTTTCTCTTTTTCTCTTAAAAGGAAGGTCTTCCCTGAAGTTAAGTTGGTTTTGATAAAAGCAGAAACGTGAATGAAACATATTAGTGAAGGTTTGACGAAAATTTGTCAAAGGATAAGATAGTTATGATCATTTGAATTTCAATTTTGTGATGCGAGTTGCTCTCCCATATGTTGAGTTCTGATTTTTGAAAATGTCCAAAGGATGTATACCATTTTACCTGTGCATTTGACATATCATTAGACGCATGTTTTTTACACAGATACCTCAATGAAAAAGATGTATTCCTTCATCAGAAACAGAAAAGGAGCGATATGTGGATTCAGCACACAACATGCGGGAGAATAAGTCCCAAGTGATAACACAAAATCAAAATTTTAAAAAGTCAGAACTTTCTTATCCTTTCACTGATTTTCATCAACCTTCATCAACCTTCACCATCACATTGCTTTCATGTTCCTGCTTTTATAAAAACCAACTTAACTTCAGCGTGGACTGTCCCTTTGATGCCCATTTCTTTTTCTTTCTGCCCATTCATCACACCTTTTCTCATTTTCTGTTTACGAAAGTCTCTCTTTCCATCCCTCACACTTAATCCCCCCCCCCCCCCCCCCCCCCGCCCATCTCTCTATCTCTCCCTGTCTATTCCCATCGCCCTTCTGTGATTCTCCTTTTGCTTGTCCATCTCTTCATATTCTGTTTCTCTCTTATTCTCCCTCACTTTTACTAGCATTTTTCTGGAACAGAGAACCACTCATAGTTTTTACTTTTTACCCTGGTTTCAGCCACTCAGTGGTAGTCAGCACTTGGAGCTGCTAAGTGTAAAAACAAACCGCTGACACCTTTGAAAAAGAAAATAAACAGTTGCATCTAGAATCGATCTCAAATTTATACACCAGGCCAACAGATGTCAAATTTGTTAGAAGCAATTTTCATGAAATGTTGTCAACAAACTTTTGACACCTTTGTATAAAAATAAACAGTTACATCTAGAATCAATATCTAATTTACACATCATTTGGTTAACAGATGTCAAATTCGTTAGAAGCAGTTTTCATGAAATGTTGTCAGTGATTCCGTTTTATAATTACCCTGTGAATGTTAAATGAGATTTTCACTTATGGACAAATTTGAATGTAAGAAATTGTGTGTCAGAAAATCAGGCTTTCACTTTTTGTCATTTCTCTTGAATCAACACAGACTCTGAGGCATCAGCTGCCCATGAGATCGGCTTCTTCTTCCCTGAGTTCAGCGTTCCAACGTGGTATGAGGAGGAAGAACCATTAGTGAGGAGGGGGGAGGTAGAATACTGCTCCGAGGGACAGGTTCACATACCCAAATCCACCGTCTTGCACCTGGATAGATGACACAGGCACAGGGTGAACAGTAGAATAGGCTTCAAATGATTTATATCTCTACAAACACATTTTTTTATGTACAATATGTGTTCAAGTCTAAACAGTGCCCTCCATGATTGGAGGATTGGTATTGTGAGGAACCATTAGTGAGGAGGGGGAGGAAGTATTCTGCATGGAGGGACATATTCACATACCAACATCTGGACAGATAACACAGGGTAAACAGAAGTATAGGTGTAGATATGAAAATATATATAAATGATTATATGTGTACAAGCAGAGTAGTGTATACAATGCATGGGATCCTTTGGCTAGCCACCAAGATCAGCCAAGAGTTTGTGATCGATATTGCCAGGAGATTCTACCCCAAACTCTTCTAAAATACAGATTGATTTAACTGAGAAACCACTTTTGGCTAGGGTCTACCAAGTACAAAATCAAAACTTTACAATCAAATAACTTTCTTTTCCTTTGACCGATTTTTTTTTTTGTCAAACCTTCACTCATATGTTTCTTTCATTTGTCTCTTTTTATTGAATCCAAAATAATTTCAGGGTGAACTTCCCCTTTAAAGTTCACGAGGCTCGCCCTTCATGTACTGTATCAACAAAACTGTTTAGTCTCCTGGCTGGGTCCTCTATACTCTCTTTAATGACATTTAGAAATTTAGAGGGTCCCGTTGAAATGCTTCTTAGTCAGGAACTGGCAAATGCTGCTGTGTAGAGAACCTGAGCAGCTCAGTAACTACTTGAGAAACGGCTGTCAAGACAAGAATGGTGGTGGTTTTACGAAATGAAAACTCCGAAATGATAACACACGGTCAAGGCATCCATAAAAAGTTCAATTCACTATTTATTGACACTCTGGTACCGGTTCTTTGACATTTATACCGACGTTACCAAACGGTAAAACAATGAAGATGTTACCTTTTTACGAAGACGTAAATTTCAATTATGGTATCGTTCAAGAGCCATGGTATCTTTCAATATCAAATGAATATTGTCATTCTGGACGCAACAACGAGGATGTAAACTAGAGTTCAAACAAGTATGTCAGAGGCAGACTTGTGGTTAGAAATGATGAGAGGTTTTGCACAAAAGATATTACAAGCTTGAATTTTGACAAATTATCCTTTCATACATCAAGTTTTGAACACTCATGTGTACATGTACTTCGCGTATGGTATTCATCGCTAATTGCAATGTTTTTGCAATCACAGTCCCGTTAATATATTTTTTAAAAAACTTTTTATAGATATAGTTTTATTTCTTTATAGGTAAATTTCTCAGGCTCGTGTTTGTATTGTGCAAAACATTTATTATGCAGAT
Organism: Arbacia lixula; assembly: GCA_963669155.1. Lineage (NCBI taxonomy): Eukaryota > Metazoa > Echinodermata > Echinoidea > Arbacioida > Arbaciidae > Arbacia > Arbacia lixula. The sequence goes on along the minus strand of OZ022586.1, from coordinate 14,535,123 downwards.
ATTTCTTACTTGAAACACATTCGCACCTCTGGAGAGGCCTAGTAAACTTCCTTTTATGTAAACTGTGAAAAGTGATATCATTGGTAATCTACAATAAAAAGACAAATCGTCTTATTTATACTTTCAGTCATCACAGTGTTTTGGCATTCAGTTTCAGAGTGATTGTTTTGTTGTCTCCTTCCTTGAAAAAAAATGCAAGAGATTTGTTTCCAGGTTTCACATTAAAAGGATAGTTCACCCTGGAAACAAGTTGATTTTGGCAAAAGCAGGAACATGAAAGAAACATTATCAGTTAAGGTTTTATGAAGATACAGTATGTCAAAGGATAAGAAAGGTACAATTGTGTAAAGTTTTTATTTTGTGACGTCACGTGTGAGATGCTCTCCCATAATGTTATGCACATTTTTTTCTCAAAGGATATGCATCATTTTACTTGTGCATTTGATACATTATTAGGAAAATGTTTTTACAAACATACCTGTATGAAGAAAAAAATCCTTCAAAAAAAGGGCAATGACGGTGTGGAATGTTACAGCACACAACACATGGGAAAGTACCGGGCACGTGACGTCACAAAATGAAACCTTGAAAATCATGACTTTCTTATCTTTTGACCAATGTTCGTCAAACTCTCACTTATATGTTTCTTTCATTTTTCTGCTTTTATTGAAGCCAACTTATCTCCAGGGTGAACTATCCATTTAAGCATTTCACATATAAGATAAGATAAGATTTTAATAATCTCTTGGCACAAAGGGAGATGAATGTAAAGACTGGGAGAAGCAGGTAGTGAATGGAATGGGGAGAGTGGGAGAGGCGTGAGGTACGAGAAATCGACAGAGAGAGAGAGAGAGATAGAGAGAGGGGGTGGGGCGGTGGGAGAGGAATATGCTCCTGTAGCGAGAGAGGGAGGGGGGAGGGGGAGAGGGATGCTCCTACAGCGAGAGAGGGAGAGGTAGGGGGAGGGAGAATACACTCCTATAGCGAGAGAGGGGGGGGGGGATATTTGTAGCGAGAGAGGGGGAGGGGGTGGGGAGAGGGGCGATATACATGTACTATAGCAAGAGGGGGAGGGAGAGAGAGATAGAAGTGGCTGGTGGTGGTTACATTTCCCATACATATTTGTTTAGATAATTATACATGTATAAAGAGAGAGAGATGGATACATTCAGAGCCCATATGTACATGTACATGTATAAAGGGCTATGGATATATTGTCATTCCCGTTCAACATGCCACATACACACTCACACACTTGTTGTTGTTGCTGCTGATTGATTTTAGGCGCGTGTTCAATCACACCCGATTATGTACACGCCGGTCACACTTGAATCGTTTGGCCAGGGAGGTGCAAGTTCAGTGAAACATTTGCATCTTCCTGTTTAGCATGCGTAGCACCCTTTCTTTATCAGACTTTTAAAACTCTACTGGCTTTACAAGACAATTCCATGCCTATGGTAATGAGGGAGTCAAGCTATGGGACAATAATACAATTGTTTTGCTGAAGCTGGTTTTATTCTTCACTCACAAACTTGATACGGGTTATTTCACTCGTATCAAGCTCACGTAAGAAGCTAACACAATTGATCACGTGACAATAGTCGGAAGAAAGGGGAAGGTGCCACGTGTTCCCAACTGCGTAGTATCCATGCATGCATCGACTCAAATTCAGTCCCTTTCTCAAAATGTGTGTCTGCGAGATTGATTCTCTCTCTCTCTCTCTCTCTCTCTCTCTCTCTCTCTCTCTATCCATCTGTCATTCTTCCCCTCTCCACCCCCTCTCCCTCTTCTTCACTCACTCTGTCTTCCCTCTTCTGCTCTCCACTTCTCACAGTCGCAAGACTAGCTGTTAACCCAGAAGAATGAGTCGGATAAGAAATGGAGAAAAAATCATATAATTTCCGGTATACCCGTTTAAAAATCCGCAATGTACTTCTGATGGTAGAGTTTTTTCATTATAGAAATGTCGAAAAGCCTTTAAATCAGACTACTCCATCTATTATAGATGATTGAATGATAACGCAGAAAGTACCACATCACTCCTTTCAAAGTCAATCTTGCAATGATAATGCTATGTTAGCTAAAACACAAACAAATTGGATCGGTGAATAAATAAAGTTTGCTCCTGTATCATCTTTATTTTTTTGTTGCATGATGCAGTCCACGTATTTCCACTGCCATCTCAATGTTGTTATAAGCATAGTCTGTACCTCTCATGTGAGCGTAATGTTCTAGTTGGATCAAAATGCTCGGCCATTCGTCGGTTTAATCCGGTTCGCTATAAGTATAGCAGCGAAAGTGCCGAAGGAAGGTCAACATTGATTGTCGAGGGTTACATGTGATATCATATTACCTTCGTGAGTTAATATACAGGAGAAGATAATGTTCAAGAAAGCGAGATGAATTCATTCCCCTTTTTTTCAAGTACAAGTAAAACATGATACATTAGGTCACGGCAACTCAAGAACGAATTTCCCAATTAAAGCACCAATCTCCTCCAGCCCTTAGCAGTAGGCCTACCAGTTCAGTATATTTTATTATCCCACGGCGTGATTTGTTTCTTGCACCCTACTCGTACCAATATTATATTAGCAGTGTGAACGAACCCATGTCAGTCCAGAAATGGGTCCGAACTCTGTTTCTACATGCGCTCTATTGACAGGATTTACAAAGAACTGGCCAGTAGGGTTTGTAGTCTGATCATAGTTACAGACGCATGATTTGTAGAAGCAGCATCTAATCATGATGAGTATGGAAAGAGTGGCGGTCGTGGATTGAGATCGATATGTCAGGGAGAAAGAGAGAGAGATGGGGAGAGAGATGGTGGAAGGGAGAGAACGGGGGAGAAAGGAGGAGAGAAATAGAGAAAACAATAGAGGGCGGGAGAACGAAAGGGAAAGAGAGGGTGAATGAGAGAGAGAGAGAGAGAGAGAGAGAGAGAGAGAGAGAGAGGGAGAGAGAGAGACAGAGAGAGAGAGAGAGAGATAGAGAGCAAACAATACGTTAGAAAGTCGCCCGACAGCTGCTGAATAATATTCAATATCGGTGATGTACACAAACAGTTCTTTTGATTGAAGATTGTGTTTTATCGTACATAATTCTTTGAGAAATACATCCAAGACAACTATTAGGGTTTACTGCGGTTTCACGTAATTTGATTCAATTGGGAAGAAACGCTGATTTGAAACAAAAAAGTTGATTTGAATAAAAGGAGAAGAAATGTCTGGGAACCATTTCGGTAATGGCCTACAATTTCAATTTGAACTGTTCAATATCACAGATTAAACATTCCATTGCCAATTTGTGTGAATGCTCGAGGTACAGTTAATGCGTCATGACACATATCTTTAGTAGCTCATCAATAGGAAAGTAAATATTTACCACTATTGCAGCTGAGTTGACTTTAGGCAGTAATCATGGCGAAAAACCGAGCACTGGCCCCATGTAGCTCACAACACTGGCCCCACGTAGCCCCCGAGTACCTACGTGGTCCCCAGTACCGGCCCCATGTAGCCCCCAGCACCGGCCCCATGTAGCCCCCAGCACCGGCCCCATGTAGCTCACAGCACTAGCCCCACGTAGCCCCCGAGTACCTACGTGGTCCCTAGTACCGGCCCCATGTAGCTCTCAGCACCGGCCCCATGTAGCTCTCAGCACCGGCCCCATGTAGCTCCCAGCACCGGCCCCATGTAGCCCCCAACACCGGTCCCATGTAGCTCTCAGTACCGGCCCCATGTAGCTCTTAGTACCGGCCCCATGTAGCCCCCAACACCGCCCCTCTGTAGACCCCAGCACTGGCCTCATGTAGCCCCAGGCACGGGCCCAACGTAGCCACTAGAATCATAATATTTTTGTCGCGTTTCGATTTCTTCCAATCGCCCTTTTATTCGCCCTGTAACTTCTATTCTTCCGATCGAGACCCATACGCTACAGTCCACGTAGTAAGTTACGAGCTGTAGACGATCAGCGCATTAATGTTTCTGGAATTAGAATAACAAAAGTGTACATTAGAAACACACATTTTCACGACATGTTTTACGCTTATATTGACACTGGAAGGAGAGAAAAAGAGAGAGAGAAAGGGGGGGGGTGAGGATGGGGGAAGGGAGAGAGAGAGAGAGAGAGAGAGAGAGAGAGGGTGGAGAGTGAAAGACGGAGGTCATATTTTTGAAAATATTTTTGTTGTAATTTGTTCAATCTCTATTCTGTTTGTATTATTACAAGATTAATGCATCTGATATTCTTTAAAAAATCGGAAAACACTTGGTGCATGTTATCGTTGAGTTATATTTGTTTTAGTTTTATAGGTCATAAGCGTTCTATATAAAGACCAACATAAAAGTTAATTTTTATGTCTTGACTTTTATTATTTATTACAAAAGCACATCTGCGTGATTGTGTGAGGAATTGATAGTCTGTATAGCCCGTGATCAATGAGCAAATATTTACCGAAAAGGCATCCTTTACTACTAAAAAATCATGCTGCCGCTGTTTTGTCTCCGTCAGTTCTTACTGGTCGATCGCCACTGACTGTCATGCTGCAGTGCCAACAATGCATCGCTGATTCATCTTGAAAACTAGATGAGCAAATAAAACACAACATGCCCGTTTACTTTTTAAATGTAACTATATATTTTGATTTATTATTTGTTATCATAGTCATAATTTGATAATGCCATGAAAACGGCAGTAAACCTTACTACTTGGCTAAGCAAATATGGTGAGTAAAATATCAAAGACAATCTGCCCCGAATATACCAATTAAGAAACAGTCACACGCATAAATAACGGTTGGAATAATTACCAACAAACTAACTGCAGGCATAACACCCTTATGCGTACTTCCAAATCCTCCATTTATATGTTTACATGTAATTAGTTTGTACAAAATATCATGTTTGTTTTCTAGTTATTTCCTTTAATGGTTAAGGGTAGCAAATTTGAAATTGTAATTGAAATGCAGCATGTTACATACCCTCGTTTTATTTTTTCCATGTGATTCTTTCTTCCCCTTCCTCATTTTCATATCTTCTTCTTCCCGATCTCCCAGCATCTTTCCAAGCATGAAACCTCCTACTGGTCTGGTTCCCAGCTCATGAGCCACACCCCCAGTACCGGCCCCATGTAGCCCAAATATTGACTCATGTAGTTCACAGCACCGGCCCCACGTAGCCTCCAATACCTATGTGGTCCCCAGCACTGGCCCCATGTAGCCCCCAGAACTGGCCCCATGTAGCTCCCAGCACTGGCCCCACGTAGTCCCCAGTACCTACGTGGTTCCCAGTACCTGCCCCGTGTAGCTCTCAGTACCGGCCCCATGTAGACCATAGCACTGGTCCATGTAGCTCACAGCACTGGCCCTACGTAGTCCCCAGTACCTACGTGGTTCCCAGTACCGGCCCCATGTAGCTCCCAGTACCGGCCCCATGTAGCTCTCAGTACCGGCCCCATGTAGCCCCCATCACCGGCCCCATGTAGCCCCCAGCACCGGCCCCATGTAGCCCCCAGCACTGGCCCATGTAGCCCCCAGCACTGGTCCATGTAGCTCACATCACTGGCCCCACGTAGTCCCCAGTACCTACGTGTCCCCCAGTACTGGCCCCATGTAGCTCTCAGTACCGGCCCCATGTAGACCATAGCACTGGCCCATGTAGCCCCCAGCACTGACCCATGTAGCCCCCAGCACTGGTCCATATAGCTCACAGCACTGGCCCCATGTAGCCCCCAGCACCAGCCCCATGTAGCCCCCAGCACCGGCCCCATGTAGCCCCCAGCACCGGCCCCATGTAGCTCTCAGTACCGGCCCCATGTAGCCCCCAGCACCGGCCCCATGTAGCCCCCAGCACTGGCCCCATGTAGCCCCCAGCACCGGCCCCATGTAGCTCTCAGTACCGGCCCCATGTAGCTCACATCACTGGCCCCACGTAGTCCCCAGTACCTACGTGTCCCCCAGTACTGGCCCCATGTAGCTCTCAGTACCGGCCCCATGTAGACCATAGCACTGGCCCATGTAGCCCCCAGCACTGGTCCATATAGCTCACAGCACTGGCCCCATGTAGCCCCCAGCACCAGCCCCATGTAGCCCCCAGCACCGGCCCCATGTAGCCCCCAGCACCGGCCCCATGTAGCTCTCAGTACCGGCCCCATGTAGCCCCCAGCACCGGCCCCATGTAGCCCCCAGCACTGGCCCCATGTAGCCCCCAGCACCGGCCCCATGTAGCTCTCAGTACCGGCCCCATATAGCTCACATCACTGGCCCCACGTAGTCCCCAGTACCTACGTGTCCCCCAGTACCGGCCCCATGTAGCTCTCAGTACCGGCCCCATGTAGACCATAGCACTGGCCCATGTAGCCCCCAGCACTGGCCCATGTAGCCCCCAGCACTGGTCCATGTAGCTCACAGCACTGGCCCCACGTAGTCCCCAGTACCTACGTGGTTCCCAGCACCGGCCCCATGTAGCTCCCAGTACCGGCCCCATGTAGCTCTCAGTACCGGCCCCATGTAGACCATAGCACTGGCCCATGTAGCCCCCAGCACTGGCCCATGTAGCCCCCAGCACTGGTCCATGTAGCTCACAGCACTGGCCCCACGTAGTCCCCAGTACCTACGTGGTTCCCAGCACCGGCCCCATGTAGCTCCCAGTACCGGCCCCATGTAGCCCCCAGCACCGGCCCCATGTAGCCCCCAGCACCGGCCCCATGTAGCCCCCAGCACTGGCCCATGTAGCCCCCAGCACTGGTCCATGTAGCTCACATCACTGGCCCCACGTAGTCCCCAGTACCTACGTGTCCCCCAGTACTGGCCCCATGTAGCTCTCAGTACCGGCCCCATGTAGACCATAGCACTGGCCCATGTAGCCCCCAGCACTGGTCCATATAGCTCACAGCACTGGCCCCATGTAGCCCCCAGCACCAGCCCCATGTAGCCCCCAGCACCGGCCCCATGTAGCCCCCAGCACCGGCCCCATGTAGCTCTCAGTACCGGCCCCATGTAGCCCCCAGCACCGGCCCCATGTAGCCCCCAGCACTGGCCCCATGTAGCCCCCAGCACCGGCCCCATGTAGCTCTCAGTACCGGCCCCATGTAGCTCACATCACTGGCCCCACGTAGTCCCCAGTACCTACGTGTCCCCCAGTACCGGCCCCATGTAGCTCTCAGTACCGGCCCCATGTAGACCATAGCACTGGCCCATGTAGCCCCCAGCACTGGCCCATGTAGCCCCCAGCACTGGTCCATGTAGCTCACAGCACTGGCCCCCCGTAGTCCCCAGTACCTACGTGGTTCCCAGTACCGGCCCCGTGTAGCTCTCAGTACCGGCCCCATGTAGCCCCCAGCACCGGCCCCATGTAGCCCCCAGCACCGGCCCCATGTAGCTCTCAGTACCGGCCCCATGTAGCTCACATCACTGGCCCCACGTAGCCCCCAGTACCTACGTGTCCCCCAGTACCGGCCCCATGTAGCTCTCAGTACCGGCCCCATGTAGACCATAGCACTGGCCCATGTAGCCCCCAGCACTGGCCCATGTAGCCCCCAGCGCTGGTCCATGTAGCTCACAGCACTGGCCCCACGTAATCCCCAATACCTACGTGGTTCCCAGTACCGGCCCCATGTAGCTCTCAGTACCGGCCCCATGTAGCCCCCAGTACCGGCCCCATGTAGCCCCCAGCACCGGCCCCATGTAGCCCCCAGCACCGGCCCCAAGTAGCTCACAGCACTGGCCCATGTAGCTCACAGCACTGGCCCCACGTAGTCCCCAGTACCGGCCCCAAGTAGCTCACAGCACTGGCCCATGTAGCTCACAGCACTGGCCCCACGTAGTCCCCAGTACCTACGCGGTTCCCAGTACCGGCCCCGTGTAGCTCCCAGTACCGGCCCCATGTAGCCCCTAGCCCTGGCCACATGTAGCCCCAGCCTTGGCCACATGTAGCCCCCAACACCGGCCCCATGAAGCCTCGGGCTCTTCATGGGGCCGGCGCCGATCACCAGATATCGTCGTTGCTCTTTACATTCGTGATTAGCTCTGTGAGGAAATTGCAATATTTTCACGCTCATCATGATTTCTATTCCCAGCTTTTTATTGATCATGTTTATGATGTCAATAACAGAACGATAAACTTCTCTGCACTTCCAGTTGTGATTATTTAGTGTCGGTTAATTTTGTGCTTCTGTTGTAGCCAGCTTAAATAGGAACAATATTCTTTCAGCATCAATCGCAAACCTTCAACTTAGAATCTTGAGACAGATTTGTTCATAAGTTTCCAAAGACAGTATAACATAACACTTTGTTTGACGAAATCATATGCACAAATCATGTTTTTTTTTTCAATATTAAATGCACAAACTACATTGAAGTTTTGATGTGATGTAAACTTGTTTTCTATTTAGGCGTTATGAAGATGGTATGGTGAATGGAAAGTTACGACATGTACCTTTGAAACCAAATGGTAATAATTTGTGAACGTCTACCTACCTGCAGGGCTCGTTGGACGTAAATCTTCACCGCCATCCTCGGCATTAAGCTTCTCGGTCTCCTGAGTAACTTCCCCGCTGCCCGATACGCAGACGTCCGTTCCCTCATTGGTCAGAAAGTTTGCTGACGTCGCCTCACCCCTGACGTGATTGGCCGTAGCGCGCAGCCCGGCATTGAGGGCGCGCACTGTGTAATCCCACACTAAGCAGAGGACTGCGCAGATGGCCATGTTCTGGGTGGACCACAGGATGAAGAGGAGAGATGGCCACAGATCGATGTGGATCTCATCCACGTCTGCTTGGATGGCTGGTGACGTCACATCTACGTCAGTTGGAGTGTCGTTCATCAGACTCGGGATGTGCTCACCAGATGAGTTGGTGGTGGTTTGAGCATGCTCAGTTAGCTGGTCAACTTCACCTGGTAAAGAAAGTGAAACAGTTGAGGTAAAAACAAGACAACTAATTACTGCGTGTCACAATCAACAAGGTTCATGATGCATACTATACGCTTGCATATGATCGAATGTGGAAACGGCCAATCTCATTAACATTGGCATTATAAGGCGTGTTGTAAGCCAAAAGATTTGTTCAAGACTTGACATGTAAAGGTTAGCTCATTTCGCTATTTAATTTTGTTCATGAGGAGAATCGATTGTTGGGTGAGTCATGAACGATGTTAGTATTTTATCGTATCGATGTTTAAAACTTTTAGACCTGGAACTAAATAATCCATATGCAAACTTCTTCGTACCTGTCTGCTCAGTAGCACAGATTTCCGGCATCTGCGCATCGCCGACGCGGGTGGGCGTGTTCTTTTGCCCTTCGGCCACATAGCGTGCGTAGTCCTCAAACGACACCACCTCAGATGACGCATCCTCCTCATCGTCATCGTCGGAGTCGGAGTCGAAATCATCGCTGTCCTCATCCGGGGGTGGATCTGCCGTAAATAGGGGGATGGAAGGTTGTCAGTATGTTATAAACTCTCCAGTGCAAAACCTTGTAATAAGTACTGTAAGATACATTGTAAATATGTACAATAATTCAAACAAAATGAAATATTATCTTAAAATTGAGCACACCCTTCATTCTAAGCATGATCAGTTCATTAAAATGGTTAGCCCATGGTTACACAAAATATTACTGCTTTGCTGAGCTATCAACGTTACTGATTCATCAACCCTGTCATAGACCTATTCATGCTTATTCAAGATTCAAGATTCAAGTTTTTCCACAAAAAACAACAACAAACAAAATACTTGCATGAGGTTCAGATTCAATGAATGTAAATAACAAACAAGAAATAATGAACACAATTCATTCATAGAAACGTTTTTTTTTTGTGACGGGGTCCAAAAGAAGCAGGGCTTGTGTACATTGGACCCCGGGTGAAAGTATATAGAGATTATGAATAATACATTCTAAGTAAACATATATTTGAAAAACTAAAACCTTTCGCGTAACAATGTTTCTATTTAACAACAGCAACAACTACAAAACAACACTTTTTTCTCATTATGATACGACATGATTAGAATAATTCTTTCCGTTTAAGCATAACTTAATGGAAATTGGATATAATGGAGAAAACACAAATAAACAACCATTTCCTCTTCGAATTTACAGTAAAACCATATAAAATTAATTGTGTTCCGCTGATTATTATTTTCATGAATCTTTCTTTGAAAGTAAATACAAAACATCGAAAGAGTACATTAAAAATCATAATGAATGGAACGTGCCGACAATACTCACTCCATACGATGCAGTGGTCGTCAAGGTTCCTGGGGTATGACGTAGACGGTGTGTCTGGGTCCATCTCCACGTAGTGACAGCGGCATCTCCCCGGGCAGCCTGCACAGGACAAGGGGAAGGGTTGGGATGAGCATTTTAGAATAACCGCAATTAAAACTGAACTAAACATTATCCGTGATTTGTTTGCATTTGTGTCGTCTCATCACAGAATTTATGTATCACATTCAGAGGGCATCATCCTAAATATTGATTTAGAATAATCTGTTTTTGAGCGGATTACATTCAAAAGAATGATAAAGCCAAGTAATATGACTTACGTCCATTTGTATTCGTTATGTGTGTAATTTTAATGCGTTGTGCTTCAAAATGAGACTTGAAGATCAAGTACAATTAAGTACAATGTGTGTACATCATATTCAAATTAATCCACAGCGAGTTGTATTTTCCAAATCAAAAGTATTCATAGAATATTGTGAACCCATTATGTCACTCTACTTCTAACTGCTATTATTTATCATGTCTTATTTATGTAAATAATAAAAAAATTCAGCGCATTTTGTAAGTGTAAAGGATATTTCGACTTCATATAATAATATTCGGAGGTATGTAGGTCTTTCTAACCGGCCAGTGCGATCCGGTCTCCAGCGAGCTTCGCCGTAGCGCGCAGCCTGGTGTTGAGTGCGCGCACTGTGTGATCCCACACTAAGCAGAGGACTGCGCAGATGGCCATGTTCTGGGTGGACCACAGGATGAAGAGGAGAGATGGCCACAGATCGATGTGGATCTCATCCAGGTCTGCTTGGCTGGCTGGTGACGTCACTTCTACGTCACTTGGAGTGTCGCTCATGAGACTCTGGATGTGCTCACCAGATGAGTTGGTGGTGGTTTGAGCATGCTCAGTTGGCTGGTCAACTTCACATGGAAAAATAAGTGAAACAGTTGAGGGGAAAATAATACAACTAATTATTGAGTGTCACTATCAACAAGGATTATGTTGCATAATAGGCTTGCAACTAATATCGTTTGACCATGATCAAATGTGGAAACGGCCAATCATATCAACTGTCTCATCAACGTTTGCATGAAGACGTAGAGTAATATGATAAGGGATTTCTTTAAGTCTTGACATGTAATGGTTAATTAAATAAGCTATTTTGCTATTTTATCTAGTTCAGTGAGGATCATGGCTTGTTGACTGAGTTAACATCAATGTTTGTGTATTTAATCTCAGCGATGGTTCAGTTCTTCAGACTTGAAACCAACTAAACCATGTGCAAACTTCTTCGTACCTGTCTGCTCAGTAGCACTGATTTCCTGCATCTGCGCATCGCCGGCGCGGGTGGGCGTGTTCTTTCGCCCTTCGGCCACATAGCGTGCGTAGTCCTCAAACGACACCACCTCAGATGACGCATCCTCCTCATCGTCATCGTCGGAGTCGGAGTCGAAATCATCGCTGTCCTCATCCGGGGGTGGATCTGCCGTAAATAGGGGGATGGAAGGTTTTCAGTATGTTATAAACTCTCCAGTGCAAAACCTTGTAATAAGTACTGTAAAATACATTGTAAGATATGTACAATGATTAAAACAAAATGAAATATGATCATAAAATTGATCTCACCCGTCATTCTAAGCATGATCAGTTCATTAAAAATTTTAGCCCACCGTTACACATAATATTACTGCTTTGCTAAGCTATCTACGTTACTGATTCATCAACCTTGTCACATATACCTATTCGTGCTTATTCAAGATTCAAGATTCATTTTTTTTCCACAAAAAATTACAAACAAAATACATGTACAATGTTCAGATTTAATGAATGTAAATAACAAACAATAAATAATAAACATAATTCATTCATAGAAACGATTTTTTTGTGTGTGGAGGGGTCCAAAAGAGGCAGGGCTTGTGTACATTGGACCCCGAGTGAAAGTATATAGAGATTAGGTAATATAAAATACATTCTAAGTAAACATATATGTGAAAAGCTAAAACCTTTCGCGTAACAATGTTTCTATTTAACAACAACAACAACAAAGCAACACATTTTTTTCAATGTGATACGACATGATTAGATTAATTCTTTCTTTTAGTAAAGCTTAATGAATATTGGATATAATGGAGAAAACACAAATAAACAACATCTTCCTCTTCGAATTTACAGCTAAACCATATGAAATGAAATGTGTTACGCTGATGATTATTTTCATAAATATTTCTTTGAAAGTAAATACAAAACATCGTAAGAGTACATCAAACGTCATGATGAAAGGAAAGTTCCGACAATACTCACTCCATACGATGCAGTGATCGTCGAGGTTCCTGGGGTATGACGTAGATGGTGTGTCTGGGTCCATCTCCACGTAATGACAGCGGCATCTCCCCGGGCAGCCTGCACAGGACAAGGGGAAGGGTTGGGATGAGCAATTTAAAACAACCGTAATCAGGATTGAACCAAACACTATTCGTAGTTTTCATGGACTTTTGTGGTCTCATCACAGCACTTTTTGACAAGTTTTATGTATCACGTTCAAGGGCAGCATCATAGATATTGATTTAACACCTGTCCGACCTGGGTTACATTCAAACGAATGATTTAATCCAAAATTTGAGTGTAATTTGACTGACGTCCATTTGTACTCGTTATGCGAGCGAATGATTTGTGTTTCAAAATGAAACGTTTATATCAAGTAAAATTGAATTACAATGTGTGCACATTAATCACATTAAAATTAAAGCACACCTAGTTGCATTTTACCAATCTAAAACATTCAAAGAATATTGTTAGTATGGCGTGTCACTTTCTTTCTAACTTCTATTAAATTACGATTTGTGTAGTGAACAACCAAATTAATCACATCTTATCAGTTTGAAGGGTATTTTTACTTCATGTTATACTATTCGGAATAAAAATGTTCATGAAGGTCTTTCTAACCGGCCAGTGCGATCCCGTCTCCAGCGAGCTTCGCCGTATCGCGCAGCCTGGTGTTGAGTGCGCGCACTGTGTAATCCCACACGAAGCAGAGGACTGCGCAGATGGCCATGTTCTGGGTGGACCACAGGATGAAGAGGAGAGATGGCCACAGATCGATGTGGATCTCATCCAGGTCTGCTTGGCTGGCTGGTGACGTCACCTCGACGTCACTTGGAGTGTCTTTCACCAGACTGAGGCTGTCCTCACCATTGATGTTGATGGTGTCCTCAGCATTCTCAGTTGCTTGGTCAACTTCACCTGATGAAACATTGTGTGACAGTGAAGGGGGTAAACAAAAAAGCATAATCATTTTGTTGTACAGTACTAAACAAAAAGGGTCTTGTATAAAAATAACTAGTATATGTTTTATTTAATTGAAGCAATGCAAGTCCTTTATAGAAAAACAGAAATGACAAATGTATCTTTTTAAAAGTGATGTTAAGTCCAACTTACAGTCGCGGTCAGCAAGGGCGTCGTCGTCCCCGGGGCCATTTGACTCGACATCGGCTGAGTAGTCATCGTCATCGATATCACTGTCAGATTGGTCTAGGGTAAAAGGGCATTGTGAAAGGTAATCGATCATAGTGTTATAAACAACGGCTACCACCTACCGTATTAACCTTACAGGCATTGAATGCCAATATGTTTATTTGACAATTGAAAACAAAAATATCGACATTATTGGGGGAACTTAATCAAAGAAAAAGTTACGTTGTGTACATGATCATTATTTTCTATATTCCAGAAGATGAAGTAGGTTAAGAAATATTGATCTTACGTGATGGTGGCCTTTGAGTCATTTCTCATTTTGTTTGTTTTTATTAGGACGCAAGTGGAAAGAAAGCTTTTAATTCGTGGTTTTTGTAATTATCCTCTATCAAAGATATGAAAACATCTTTCGAAATTCAACCCACTTCACTCCTTACATTATTGTACAGTATAGCTTACTTTTTTTCGAATTCATAATACAAAAATGATATGAAATGTATACCATGAGAGCATTATAGCGCCTTCGTTGTGTTATTAATATTGTGATTTGAATTTCAGAGACTTTTAAATTTTAAGGAACGGTTCATAATAACCATCTACAATAGGGTTTTTGCTGCTTTTTCCTGGAAGTAAACAACAAAAGCGGTAAAATGAACTGTGCGTTAAGTGATTACCTTCCACGTGGACAAGTATGTTGCTCATGGTGATTGGGCTCCGGCCGGTGCCTTCAGTCTGAGCTGTCAAGTTGATGTCAGTATATGCACCATCCTGGCTCTGCTGGTCGGACTCCTCCTCCCCCATAGTCAGTGGGCTGGGCTGACTGGGCGGCTTGAGCTCCATAGCAGAGGCGGTATCATGTGCACCATCTCCACACCCATCCGTTAGCTGTGAGGTGGGGTAGGGGCATGGCTTGGGGAATTCCGGGCAGGACTGGGTGTCTTCCCATTCCTCGGTGAGGGAGATTGATGAGTGACATGCCCGGTGGAGCTCTGGGCATGACTCAGCATTATGTGCACTATCTCCGTCAAGGTCGGATGCCTGGCTCTGCTGGTCGGACTCATCCTCCCCTACAGTCAGTGGGCTGGGCTGACTGGGCGGCTCGAGCTCCGTAGCAGAGGCAGTATCATATGCACCATTTCCATCATCCTTAGTCGCCTGGGATGGACGACGTTTTTATGTTACAAGAAGATTTTACCCTCGTGCATTTTAAATTGTTTTAATCTCAATTTATCTATAAATTCATATGTTACAAGAAATCCCGACAAAATTCATTTACCCAAAATGAGAACACTATCACACAAATCCCTTTTTTTTTCCAAGGTCCTTTATGATGGAACTCTCTTCCCGGATGACATTCGTGAATCAAAATCTGTCAATATTATTAAAACGAAATGTGAACAATATATACTCAATACAATTACGTATACTTGCGAGCAACTGAATTCAACCCATAGACCTAGTAGTCAATAGTTTGTTCTGTTTTCCTTTGTCTGTTTTGTATTTTGTGGTTTTTCGGCAAAGTTTCAAATTTATATGTTTTTTAAATTTATGTACAATGGCTTGCTTTGAATCCATGATTCGACCACACTATAAAGTAGTGAAACCCTTTTTATTTGCTTCCCCTCACAAATTAATACTTGTAACTTGTACATGTAGTTTTGATTATAAATGAAATGTACTTTTATATTGTTATCGATTTGTATATATTTTATATTGCTGTTTTTTTTTTATTGAGAAAAATAAACTGAAATGAGCTTACCTGGCATAAAGCTGGCTCTGGGTGAACCAAAGCATGAACCAGTACGGAGCTGTAGAGATCTTCATCTTCAGAGTCCTGGTCCTCGTCCTGGTCCGATTCCCCAGATTCGCCAAACTGCCAGAGTGGTTTGGAGAATTGGCGTTGTAGCTGCCTTCCACCGTCAGTTGGCATGGTTGGAACGTAAGGTGTACTATCAGCATCATCTTCATCCTGAAGACTGATGTGTGGTACTGCCTATGGAAGTCGACAGTAATGATTTTGAGTCGGAATTCATATCACAAACGTTCTCAACGGAAATATAATAAATGTGTGTGAGATTTTTTTTTCATGATTGATACAGAAGTTTGGAATACTTTAGGGGTTAGTACAGGTTTTTGGTTAGATATTTTCGCCCCATAAGGCCATTGCTAAGGGAAAGTCCTAGTCCTAGTCTTCAGAAACCGAGGTTTACGAACTGTCCCACTAGACAATCAAGCTTATATCATCTTTCACTAATCCGAACAATCTTACTCGCAGAACCACAATAATGGAACTCATCACTGCAGTCATCCATAACCGTTCACACAAAATGAAAGTTCAATGTTCCATGCATATGTCACATTCCCCGGTGGAGCATAATCACCGTTTCTTTTCTCCCCCATTCGCCCTTTACCTCTTACTCTATCATTGTCTTTATCTCACATAGAATGTTTTGTTTTCCCCTTCGCAACATTATTTATTATAACTCCACCTTAATGTATAATCTTTAGATGGTTTGTAGGTTCCCCTCCACACCCACAAACACTTTATAACGTTATTTTTTCTTTAATATAAGTGGATATGCACGTATTATTTGTAATTCATATTAGATATATGCATTGTATATAATTATTACTGTTTATATTCATTTATGTGTGCAAGCTTATTTTTTATATTTTCATGTTCTTGCATATTTTATGTAAAACATGAGGAAGCAATATCATTAATAAATTTAATTAAATTCTTACACTGAAAGTCTTTTGTCCCTCTCTTGGACTGCCGATTGAGGGCGGAGTGAATTGCTTTCTTCTTGTCTGTATTAAAGACTTCATCTTAACTAAGCCATTACCATCAAAACTTTGAGAAGAGAAATGGTATTGACTTCCGCATCCTTAGTACTGGCATTCAGCCATCAGCATGAAAATGGCTAGCTGCACGGTATTTGTAGATTCTTTATAAGTCGTGTTAATGTTTTGCAAATTTGGGGGTTACCATTGGTATGGCAATGATTGGTAACTTTGGGGCAAAAAGTACTTCAACAATTGTATAGTGTCAGTTAACGGCTCTACTAAGCAATTGGTTTTACGAAGCTCACCTCCATTAAAAAAAAAAAAATGTCATCACATATATCAGCTATTACTACCGTCATCTCTATTAGTACACCCTTCCCTTGCGTACACTACACACCATCGTTGCGAAATACATAATTTATACGAAGACATATAGTTTATTCATACAGTTTATACATAACTTTGTTTGTTTGTTACACACGGCTTGATAATAGTACAATACGCATACGTAAAGTATGTCTAATATGTAACCTCTTCTTCTTGCGCTCTCTCTCTCTCTCTCTCTCTCTCCCTCTATACTCCCCTGTCTTCTTATATGTTCAAGTCTCTTCTCTTGTAAATATATATATTTTTTATCATTCATCTTCATTCTCCCCTCATCTGGTATTTACAACACAACGTACGAGTTTCCCCCCTAACGTATAATCATATGCCTACATCTTCCAACATCAACATTTACTTTGAGAAAGTCGAGTATGATGGTAATGCATACATACAAAATAACGCACATGACGTCACGCTTCCCTACCTTGCTCCTCCTGCCGAACACGGTCCGTTTTCCTCCCTTAAATGTCGCCTTTCTGCTCTCAGATCGACGACGAGGCGGCTTCTCCTCCGTCTCATGTGCCGACAAACACGCAACTTTCGATTGTATGCAACCCATTGTTGCGCGTATTAAGAGTAATCGGGAAATAATCCGGAAAATCCAAGAAAAATTTCGAGATCGTAAGTGATGATATGAGTTAAACACAGATCATAAACTGTACATCAATGTTGATGGTTACCAACACAAAGCGCATGCGCTTTTACACATGCCCATATGTCTTATTTATGACGTATGGGTGTGGACACGAACGTCACTATGTAGGCCTATATGACGTCACAAACAATTGCGCGCAATATCAAAACATGGGAAAACGTGCGCACGTAAGATCTTTTCCTCTAGTTAACCTAATAATAAATCAATGAGCAAACCCATATTTCATCGTTCAGGGTAATGTGAGTTTTGTAGAAAGAAAATGCGAATATTGTTAACTAATAAATACGCCATTTAGGTAAACTAGCTAGGGGGCGCGGGCAACACTCAAACAGGGGTGTGCTAGCAATCTTTGTATTTTTATAGGGGATAAGTAGAGAGACAGGTAAAGGACGAGGCAGAGAGAGAGTGAGCAAAAGATATGCCCCCCCCCCCCAAAAAAAAAAAAAAAAAAAAAAAAAAAGAGAAGGGGGTGAGGAGAGCAGAAAGGAGAGAGATAAAGGGATGTCATGTAGGCCTGTAGAGAGAAGGGCAGGGAGAGGGAGGGGGAGAGAAAGAGAACGAGAGAGAGAGAGAGAGTACGTGGGAGTTCTATTAGGTCTCGGCCTTGGAGATTTGGGTCTAAAAATATTATGGGCCCCATATGGTTTTTATATGCCCATATGGTTTTATTATCTGGGTTCTAGGTGGCACAAACTAAGTGGGTCTCATATGGGTTGAGCATGGTAGATATGGTCCCTAGTAGTACGCAAATAATCAGCGTTGGTGAGGGTGATGGGACGAACTATCACTTCCGAGGCGATCTGGATGTAGCTATCTTTCCGAAGCGAAGCTGAGGAAAGATAGCGTATACATTCAGAGCGCCGAGGAAGTGATAGCTCGTCTCATTGCTTGAAACCAAAAGTTGATTATTTGCTTTATATTCCACATCTAAAACCAGCTATCTATACCAAAAATGACAATTTGACGTAAAAGGGTAATGTTTACTTATCTCCATAACCCCGAGCCGCTGCCATGGGGAACACGCGTTAGGACGTGCATTAGGACGCGCATTAGGACGCGTATTGGGACGCGTATTAGGACGCGCATTAGGACGCGCGTTAGGACGTGCGTTAGGACGCATTAGATGTGAAGTGATAGTCCGAGTGTAACGCACTTTTTTTTCGCGCGTACTCAAAATGTTAATCACGCATTAGGACTGTGAGGAGTGAAGAGATCAGCGAAACCAAAAAGTACTATCACCTAGAGTGTAACGAACTTTTATTCTCAGGTGATCTGATAGGAAAAACTACGCCTCATCACGTGATCAACTCTTGACCAATCATTTAGCAACATTCTTAGTATGTGGAATATAATAAGCAAATAATCAACGTTTGTGAAGGTGATGGGAGGAACTATCACTTCCAAGGCGATCTGGATTTAGCTATCCTTCCGAAGCGTAGCTGAGAAAAGATAGCATATACATTCAGATCGCCGAGGAAGTGATAGAATTCTTCTCATTGCCTGAAACCAAA
Organism: Arbacia lixula; assembly: GCA_963669155.1. Classification (NCBI taxonomy): domain Eukaryota; kingdom Metazoa; phylum Echinodermata; class Echinoidea; order Arbacioida; family Arbaciidae; genus Arbacia; species Arbacia lixula. The sequence goes on along the minus strand of OZ022586.1, from coordinate 14,516,102 downwards.
AGTTGATTATTTGCTTTATATTCCACATCTGATACCATCAATCTATTCAATACATGACAATCTAACGTACAAAAGCGTTAGGGTCGTTGCGGGTACATGATCGAACTTTTTTGTTTCATATTCACGCGACGCTCCAAAACCCGGAAGCAAATTTACTTTGTGCACGTTGCGATATAGACTCTACAAATTCCAACGAACACTATGCCATAGTGACCTGTGCGGTATCGGTGAGAAAATAGATCCTCCGAGAATACCTTTCATAATTTATATAAAATATAGGACAGTGAAATTCTAGGTCAGTTTTGGTACGAGGTGGTAGAGAATTGCACACTTGTTTTGGTGAAATACTGTATGGGGAAATGGAAGGCTTGCACTGCTTGTATGTACGCCCGGTGCACCGCGCTATAACCACAAATTTGTAATTACCGCGCACCGCGGTGTCGTCTGCGCCGAGCTACAATTGATAGTCCGAGTGTAACGCACTTTTATTTCGTGCGTACTCATATTGATCGCGCGTTAGGACTGTGAGTAGTAAAGATATCAGCTAAACCAAAAAGTACTCTCACCTAAAGTGTAAGAACTTTACTTCTAAAAAAAAAAAAATACCTACAGTGTAACGAACTTTTCTTCTCAGGTAATCAGATGGGAAAATCTACGCTTCATCACGTGATCAACTCTTGACCAATCATATAGCAACATTCTTAGTATGTGGAAATAAAACCACATAATTCCCATATCTGCCCCAGATACTTTGCTATCTGGGTTCCAATAACTAGCTTCTTCCAATCACTGGAATTTGTTTGGGTTGGGGTTTTTTTCATCTCTCGGCAAAGCATGATAGTGAGTGCGCATTAAACTTCTAAATGTGCGATTGATCAAAGCCCTATATTTTAATGATTTACTTTTTAGTCCATTTTACGGGCTGGGCCTGTAATTAGTGACATGCTGTTATTAAATTTTGATTCGCATCATCCAAGTTTATTGTTACTAGAGATAAGGATAGAAAACAAATTAAAATTAATTTCAAAAAGAAAAACAAAAACAAGGGTGGAGGAGTAAATGTTACGTGTTGCTTTATATATAGAGATAGAGGGAAAACAACTAATCAAAACAAATTTTTAAAAAATCAAAAGATTACGCAATGGTTGCCAGGCGTTCAGGTGTCGTGACTTATGGGCCAAATCAATGACCTTTTACCGACTACCATTAGTGCCCTTCTGATATGACGATCGGCCCAAAGCATGTCTCTTCGTAAACTCCTGGAACTCTAGCCGAGGCCCTGACGATTTAGGGGAGGAAACAAGGCTGATCCCAATCACACGGTGCCAAACCGCAAAAATCCTTGAACCTGTATTAGCGTCAGACGAGATTCGAACCCGTGCGAGGCGCACGAGTGTGAGCTTACTGCCGGCGTATTAGACCTCTCGGCCATAATACCGTCGGTGCTCAACCGGGAGAATTTAGCCGCTACATAGTGTTTATGTTTATGTTTGCATCCCTCCACGATGATGTTTTAGCAACCCTAAGCTGTGAATGTTTCGTGCCCAAAATCGTTTATACACTATGAGTATGGTCTTTTGTTATGCGGACATTTCAAAGGGACCCTTTGAAATTTTGTCCGCATGACAAAAGATCGTGTCCGTAGTATCAGTAATACACACAGACCCTTGGTACACACAGAGTCATGACCGTATGTATTCAGAGTACATGCTAAGTTTAATGTGTAGCTTATCGCTGGTTTAACGTTGTATTGTACGACGATATACGGTGGATGTTAGAATGGCGTTATTTAAGTGTTGCCATCGTACAGGGCTTAAACAGTTTAAATTGGTGGAATGCATATTCGTTGATGCTACTCTTCCAAGAGTCGTTTCGGACACGCCTGTTTCAATCAAGGAAACTGGTCATGTGTGACTTTCTGTGCAACTGGTTTGAACCTTCATGCTGATATGCCGTTGAGCTTGTTCCATATCTTCTACCACTCTTCTTGCAGAATCGGGAAGATCTTTATAATTACCTGTATGAGTTTTAAACAGTCTCGAACTTCCTCTTGCTGTCCTTGTCTGATTACATTAACATCAACCCTGACCCTTGCCAATTGGCAATTATTAATAATCCATTTTCGTATTTTTGTATTCACAACTTTCCTTCATATATACTGCCTTGTAACGCGTAAATACATTCACCTATATTCATGGTGTTTCGTGGTTCAGTTTCAATGGATGGAACGCAATCTGAATCTACTAGCTGTTGCTACTCGGACAAAGTTTTGGGGTTACCATTAATAACGTATTGTTTGAACGACGTGAATCACATTTGGTTACGTAATGAAAATGGTCTGTTCGTGTTGGGATGTGCATACATTACGAAATTGGTCTATTAAAGAATTCACCTATTATGAACGGACTGTCTGTCCTATAATTACACATATAATTTCGTTTGTCTTCCCTCCGACTCCCAAAACAAATAACCTAATAATACACTTCAAGTTATTGTGGGATAGCCTGACAACGACTACTGGGAGCCGGCCTTTAATTTGTATGAATGTTTAACAAACATTTCTTCACATTTCCATTAGGAAATCGGACCGAGCATGATCCAGGATAAAAAAAAAAAAACAGAGATAAAACTCGACGTGAATAAAAACCTTAAAGTCATGTCATAACATAAAACAACACACTTTCATTGCAAATAAAAGTTATCTCGTTGAAAGTTCAAGCTACAATGATTCAATTACGTACTAATTGATGCCACATACCCCCGCGCCTGCCCTGGTCACTGTGGCAGAATTAACTCGCACACCTGTACGAGCTGCCTATGCAAATGACATTCCATCGGGGCAACGGCCCCGTACCCAACATAAGTATGCATTCATTAACGATACAAACAACATTTGTGTGCTATACAATCGTACCGCAGACAAATAACATTCCTTTGGTCTATGATGACACAAGCCTCGTCAAACTACCACCCTTTCAGGTATTTTAAACAATACGCTGTATTTCTGATTAGGCAAGGCCTTTCTCTAAATAACCAAATAACATCTGTTCTGAGAAATATGTCAACCGCGCAGTCTTCGCTGGGAGTGTATAGCTGATCTTGATTCCCCTTGATGCACACTGTGAGAAAGCCATTTCACAATGTTCTCCCTTCCTGCCTGGTGACGCGTTATTACATTTACATGTATTTCGTGATTCACTTTCAATAGAGGGAACGCACTCTGAATCTAATTAGTCTTTACTATGCGGACAAACCTCGGACAGGGTACTGTAGCAGCACTGAATTGCATATTGTATGATTATTTTGGATCGTAGATGGCGTCGTACGTTATTTATATATTGTTTATATATCACCATGGTTGCTGGAATCTACTTTCGCGCCCGGTTGTTCTAGGATCCTAATTTGCATAAAGGCGGGCAATTATCGTACGCTAATTGGACGCTGCTGAAGCCGGCGAATCCCGACTGCAGCCCGTTGAATCCTATTTAAGGAAAATGTTGATTGAAAATCTAGCTCTTCTCTTTCCATCTTCCGTTGACGACCGACACCTTCACGCGTACGGGTGCAGTAGCCCTGCATGGAGAGCCACGCGTGAACCATAATCTGTACGACGATTGATTTTACATGTCAGTGCCTAGTGGGAAATAATTCCCTGTTCGACCGAAAACAGTGCGTTCTGCTCCATTTTTGAGTTTCAATAAGAAACATAGTTTCTGTCCGGAGCACGTTTTGAACCACTTTCGACAGCTAGGCCCGGCATAGCCTAACGGACATTCAACCGTTCTTCCCTGTCGGCATTCACGGAGCGGCACGACTCACCGCTGCTCATTCTTCGTCGCCGGCGATCGTCATCATTCACGAGTGGCACGACTTACCGCTGCTCGTTCATCGTCGTCATCGCCGACCGTCGTCATTCACGAGTGGCACGACTTACCGCTGCTCGTTCATCGTCGTCATCGCCGGCGATCGTCATCATTCACGAGTGGCACGACTTACCGCTGCTCGTTCATCGTCGTCATCGCCGACCGTCGTCATCCAAGAGTGGCACGACTTACCGCTGCTCGTCCATCGTCGTCATTCACCGAGTGGCACGACTTGCCGCTGCTCGTCCATCGTCGTCGACCGTCGTCATCGTCGACCGTCGTCATCCACCGAGTGGCACGGCTTACCGCTGCTCGTCCATTGTCGTCATCGTCGATCGTCATCATTCACGAGTGACACGACTTGCCGCTGCTCGTTCATCATCGACACCATCAGCATCGATCGTGAGCAATCTTAATTACCTGATTTGTTCCGTGATTCCGTTTATTATATCATATATTATCATCATATGAACATACATCCTGCGTGATGTAACCTTTTGTTTATTATGAATTAAACCTCAAGAAATCTACTTCTTTGAGTGATTGTCGAATTTCTGTCCTATCTTTCCACAAGAATAAAAAAAAGGTAATTTGATCGTTTGTACATAGCCACACAGCTAACAACACCCACACGCATCACATTACTAAATTGGTGACCCCGAATTTCTTTGTGGATTGAAGGCCAGTTTACTTTAAAGTGTAGTTTCTTGCTCCAGTTTATACAATTCTCTTGTTCTTGCGCTCAAAACGTAATACTTTCTAATTATCACGATTCTGCATTAGTCTTATTCATTCTCCTTTGTTTTGGATTAATAATCTGTATTCTTTTGACATAATACTTGTCTTGTGTAAGTTTATATAAGTTTCGTACTTACCCCGCTAATGTCTCGGTGATTTTTTGTAAGACACAATAGACAATTTGTCTGTTTTTGCTTGAGTCTGATTTATCCGTTGAGTGATTGAGCCTACCTTTTCCCGCGCCATTTGTGTTGTGATATTTTCGTGAGCTGTTAACCGCCGGCATTGTGTGGCCTGGTGTTAACATTGATGTGCGAGACTGGGCGCGCACATGCGTACATTGTCAGCGCGCCAAGGTGCAGCGTCACGTTCATGCACCCCTTGGCACATTCACTATCGACCTCGTTGGTCCTTTGGGCCCCCCGTAGTTGCGCGACCCCGGTGCTTAGATTCTGATAAGCTCCGCGTAGCCAAAGATGAATTCGCTCATCTTTTGGAGCTTGGAATTGTCGAAGCCTCCGACAGCGCACTCCGGTTGCCCGGGCAGATGGTAGCGCCAGTGAATTTGCATGTGCCCGATCCGGCAGATTACGCGCAGCGCCTTACCCGACACATGTCTGCCCTTGCGCCCACTGCAACGCGCCCGCAATCCAAACCCAGTTTTGTCCACCGGTCGCTCGACACAAGCAGCCACGTTTTTGTCCGCGACGACACCGTGCGCAAGCCCCTTCAGCCCCCGTACAAAGGCCCGTTCAAGGTTATGCGCCGCTCACCCAAGTACTATGTGCTCAGTCAAAACGACAAGACTGTCAGCGTCAGCATCGACCGTCTCAAGCCCGCTTTCCTTGATGACCCCTGCGAGGCACCTGCTAACGTTAAGCGCCCTGTTTCAGCAACGCACGCTGACGACACTCGGCGCGTTTCGTTACGCCCACCCGCCCCAGTCCCCCTATCCCCATCCCGCACTGTGGATGCCGCCCCTAAGCACAGCGCGTCAGTCCCTGCGCGCGTCACACGTTCAGGACGGCACGTCCACAGGCCCAAGCGCTTTATACAAGCCGTAGGATAGGGGTGGTTTACTATCTATCGTTCGCACACATTATGCGTGTTCAGGTGCACTCACTCACTTGTTAGCTCCTTATATCACGTATAAGCTCTTTTGTGTAACAATATAGTCTGACGTATGTATGTCATATCTGTTACAGACCGTTCGATACTGTCATATTGCATATGTGATGTGTTATACTATAGTTACACGAATTTACCTTGTCATTTTTATTCGTGACTACGCATTTTTTTTTACCTGAGTTTTTGTATTTCCATCATGTGCCAGTTCGTTTAGAAGCCTTCAACATACTTGGGCACAGTATTATATTTAGATTTTTCGGATATGCTTTGATGTAGTTTGATATTCTCTGTCTTCAGCAATTAATGTGCGCTAATCTTTCGATAGACTGTCCTAATCATGTGGTACATGTAGTATATTATTGTCTTAACTGTCGTTTCTTGCATTTGGTTTTAAGAAACTTTGTTGCGGTTCATACCTTCTTTTGTCATTTTATGCCTTCTACATAATTGTTATCGCCCCTCGGATGCTTACGCAAGCTCGGGTCTACAGGGGGGTTCGTTGTAGCAGCACTGAATTGCATATTGTATGATTATTTTGGATCGTAGATGGCGTCGTACGTTATTTATATATTGTTTATATATCACCATGGTTGCTGGAATCTACTTTCGCGCCCGGTTGTTCTAGGATCCTAATTTGCATAAAGGCGGGCAATTATCGTACGCTAATTGGACGCTGCTGAAGCCGGCGAATCCCGACTGCAGCCCGTTGAATCCTATTTAAGGAAAATGTTGATTGAAAATCTAGCTCTTCTCTTTCCATCTTCCGTTGACGACCGACACCTTCACGCGTACGGGTGCAGTAGCCCTGCATGGAGAGCCACGCGTGAACCATAATCTGTACGACGATTGATTTTACATGTCAGTGCCTAGTGGGAAATAATTCCCTGTTCGACCGAAAACAGTGCGTTCTGCTCCATTTTTGAGTTTCAATAAGAAACATAGTTTCTGTCCGGAGCACGTTTTGAACCACTTTCGACAGCTAGGCCCGGCATAGCCTAACGGACATTCAACCGTTCTTCCCTGTCGGCATTCACGGAGCGGCACGACTCACCGCTGCTCATTCTTCGTCGCCGGCGATCGTCATCATTCACGAGTGGCACGACTTACCGCTGCTCGTTCATCGTCGTCATCGCCGACCGTCGTCATTCACGAGTGGCACGACTTACCGCTGCTCGTTCATCGTCGTCATCGCCGGCGATCGTCATCATTCACGAGTGGCACGACTTACCGCTGCTCGTTCATCGTCGTCATCGCCGACCGTCGTCATCCAAGAGTGGCACGACTTACCGCTGCTCGTCCATCGTCGTCATTCACCGAGTGGCACGACTTGCCGCTGCTCGTCCATCGTCGTCGACCGTCGTCATCGTCGACCGTCGTCATCCACCGAGTGGCACGGCTTACCGCTGCTCGTCCATTGTCGTCATCGTCGATCGTCATCATTCACGAGTGACACGACTTGCCGCTGCTCGTTCATCATCGACACCATCAGCATCGATCGTGAGCAATCTTAATTACCTGATTTGTTCCGTGATTCCGTTTATTATATCATATATTATCATCATATGAACATACATCCTGCGTGATGTAACCTTTTGTTTATTATGAATTAAACCTCAAGAAATCTACTTCTTTGAGTGATTGTCGAATTTCTGTCCTATCTTTCCACAAGAATAAAAAAAAGGTAATTTGATCGTTTGTACATAGCCACACAGCTAACAACACCCACACGCATCACATTACTAAAGTACCATTCGTAACGTTTTGTTGAACGACGTGAATGAAATTTGATTACATAATGAAAATTGTCTGTTGGTTTGGGGATGAGCGAAGGGAAATTTTGATGAAATTGTAAAAAGAATTCGGTCCGTAACTTTTTCGGACACCTCCGGACACAAAATTGAGGTTAATGCCATGGAGGTGAAACACTCAATAAACGATTTACAATATAATTGTAAGGAAATCCTATTATTTCAACGACATATATAGTGCCTTTTTTATCTAAGATTGTGTCGACTTATGAGAATCAACGTTTGTTTCATTTCATTTGATACTTGTCGAATACATGTAATCACTTTTCCTGTCGGTCTGTTACAAAAATGATTTTGTTTAACTTGCTCCCATGTCTTCATGTCTTCATTTCTGCATCAATTGTGATCAAACTTGGTACAAATAATCCTTGGGTAATCTTGAGAATAATGGTGTCAAAGGTCATCTACTGGTCAAAAGGTCAAATGATATGAGTCCATGTGCATCCTTTTCCTGTTGGTCTGTTATAAAAAATGTTACAGGCCCCATTTGGCCCATCTGGGACCCACCTGTATTTTGGGGCCCATATGGGCCAAATGTGCCAAAAGAAATAATGAAAATGGAGGGATGATATTTCACATTACTAATCATACTTGGATAGGCTACATACGAGCACGTACACAATCCTTACCCTTTCCCATCTTATCCTATCCTTTCCTATCCTACTCGATCCTATCGTATTCCTCAGTACACTCTCTTTCATTTATATAGTACTACGGAAATTTAGTGTTATTAAAGATGAACATTTTGTTGTAGTTATTGTTGTCTGGACTCAATTAGGTGGCATTTTTTAATGAAACTGTTATTGTAATGTACGCTTAAATATTTCTTCTATCTAGTTATATGCCGGTAATCTATTCAAATGTAAAAAAAAAATATGACACAATAGACCTAATGCCGCATGAATATTCATGGGCATCTCAGTTATCATGTGCGTTCAAGGTGGGAAAACCCATATGGGCCCCATATGGGTTTTATATGGCTCAGTCGACACAGAACTAAGACCACAGTGCCCATATACATACCACATGGGGCCCATATAGTTTTATTGTCTGGGCTCTAGGTGGGACAAACCACTAGGCCCATATGGGTTGAACATGGTACATATGGGCTCCAGGAGACCCACATGTTTCCCATATGGGCCCCAGATACTTTGCTTAGACTACAGAGATTGCATGAAAACATGGCTGATATTTGTAGAGGCAAACACACGGGGATAGAGAGAAAAGGAAAAATATAGTAAGAGAGAGAGAGAGATGGGGGACAGGAGAGGGAAAATGAGATAGAGTGGTAGAGAATTTAGAAACAGAGTGATAGAGAAATTGAGAGACAGGGTGATAGAGAAAATGAGAGACAGAGAGTGAGATAAAAACAAAGAAGACTACAAAATATGAGGTAAAATTCCAGGAAAGCCTTTTCAGGAGGGGATGTCAAGATTGCAGAGGTGTGGCAAACTGTGGAGAACGATTCATAGGGAAATCTAAATCCTCTTTGAGGATGCTCAAACTAAAATCTTGTCTTCTAATATTGATGCATGTACTTATGCTATTGACAGACACTACAGTTTCTTCATTTATTTACTTCAGATGTTGGAGTTGTCACCTGCTTCATTTTTTCCTCAACTATCTCTTCATCACGTCAATAATTTTCCAGGGCCCTGTATCACAAAGAGCTACGAAACCTTATTGACTTGTACTACATTCCATATACATAATGGTCTGATCAGAATTCGCCAGAAATTGGTTGTTCCCACTTTTTAATGTTATGAGTAGTACATGTATATTAAAAGATGATTTGTACTTATTATTTCCAAGCTTTATAATATTTGTTTTGTGAGTGTGCTGGGATATACTCGCGAGCGAGCGAGTGAGAGAGAGAGAGAGAGGGGGGGGGGGGGAGGAATACACTCCTATAGCGGGAGAGGGGGGTGCTCCTACAGCGAGAGAGGGAGAGGAAGGGGGAGGGGGAGAGAGAATACACTCCTATCATGTCTATAGCGAGAGAGAGGGGGGGGGGGGGAGGGGCGCGAGAGTACTGTTGCGATAGAGAGTGGATGGTGAGGGAGAGAGGGAGATGTATACACTATAGCAAGAGGGGGGGGGGATAGAGGTGGGTGGTGGTCGTTACATTCCATGCATATTTGTTTATATAATTATGCATGTGTTGAAGAGCCCTTATGTATATGGGCTCTGGATACATTGTCATTCCCGTTCAACATGTTCAACATGCCACATACACACTCACACACTTGAATCGATGGGCCAGGGAGATGCAAGTTCAGTGAAACATTCGCATCTTCCTGCTTAGCATGCGTAGCACCCTTTCTTTACCAGACTTTAAAAACTCTACTGGCTTTACAAGACAATTCCATGCCAATGGTAATGAGGGAGTCAAGCTATGGGACAATAATACAATTGTTTTGCTCAAGCTGGTTCTATTCTTCACTCAAAAAAAATGATGCGGATTCTTCCGCTCATATCAAGCTCACGTAAGAAGCTTACACAATTGATCACGTGACAATAGTCGGAAGAAAGGGTAAGGGTCACGTGTTCCCTACTGCGCAGTCTGCAGTCACTTTCTCAAAATATGTTTCTGCGAGATTGATTCGCCCGTTGTATCTCATGTTGTATCTCATATGCAAACATCTAGCTAGTCTACCATTTCAGACTCACTGGCAGAGGTCTGTACCTGCATATCAACCACTACACCGTAGTGTCTTCAATCTGTCTGAATCATACTTAGGCCGATATTCCCTTCACCTTATATCCGCCATTCAATAAGCCGTTTGCTAACTGTGTAGTATAACGCGTAAATACATTCATTTTTCTTCGTGATTCAGTTTCAATGGGTAGAACGCACTCCGAATCTATTAGTTGTTGCTACTGGGACAAACCTCGGGCGAGCATTGGATTACCATCGTATTGTTTGAACGACGTGAATAAAATATGCATACACATCAGACATGGTGTACGACCTGCAACTTTCAAATTAGTACGAGAGATTAAGATACATGTATAAGTAAAGCTTGGCCAACTCGATTTTAATACGTCACAACATAGTAACAATAGGTAGCAACATGGCGCATCTAATGTTGTTATTCGCTGCCTGCCCGACAAAGCAACACGCGCCATGGTTTTACTTCCGAGATAGCAAAATGTCTGGGGCCCATGTGGGCTAGATATGGGTTGATCTGGGCCTGGATATGGGCCCCATATGGGCTGCCCAAATGGGGAGTTTCTGGGCCCACATGGGCCCCATTTGGCCCAACTGAGAACCATCTAAATTTTGCACCGTACACCCCGTCTGGGACCTATATGGGCCAAATGGCCAAAGAAATTGAGGGATGATATATCATACTTGGATAGGCAACATACGAACACATAATCCTTATCCTATCTTATCTTATTCCATCCTATCTTACTCGATCTTATCGTATTCCTCAGTACACTCACTTTCATATAGCCATGGTAGTATTAAGGACATTTACTCAAAAAAATATTGGTTAGTACAATCAAAGATGAACTTTTGTCGTAATTATTGTTGTCTGATTCAATTAGGTGGCATTTATTTATTTTTTTAATAAAACGGTTATTGGGATTTATACCTAAATATTCCTTTTATCTAGTTATATACGGGTTATCTATTCAAATGTACAAAAAGTCAAAAGGCTTAATGCATGCATGAATATTCATAAGCATCTCAGTTATCATGTGGGTAATTCAAGGTGTAAAAGCCCATGATGAGTCTAGTTTTCACCACTGATTTTTGATCTCATGCCACACGCTTATTTCACAATAGGTCTCAAAAAGCTTCCTCTTTAATGGCCAAACCATGCAGGGGCGGAGCCAGGGGGATACCGAATGAACCGCGGCTTCCCCCTTCCCTTTTGAAACCAGACGGGACCAAAGCGGCCGCCCCCCTTCTATTTTCAGATTGTCCAGAGGGGGGGG